>VXBO01013376.1:505221-520491 GCA_013400135.1 Rhinoptilus africanus | reverse complement strand
AAAAAAAAGCAGTGTGTCTTGTGAAGGGGGCTTCTGTTACTACAGAAATTTCTGTAGCTGTCGTCTGTCTCGTTTCTTGTTATGCTGACACGTATGATGAAGGAAACAGTAAGAAACTCAGAGGATGCCTTCTGTTAGGTTATTAAATAGTTGAACTACACTGAGCAAGACCTGCACAGGTTATTTCTCAAAGTTTATCTGTTGGTGTCACCAGATAACAGTCGCTGCATCCTATCCCGTAAGTTACAGTGTTCAGGAGAAATCTGTGTGGAAGTGTAAAGGTTTTTCTAAGCATTTTGTGAAGCCCATTGTATGTATAAATGTCCCAATTTGTCTTACTTGGCAGAGCATGGTAAAGCAAGTTTAAGATAAAGGGCAACTTCTGTGTGTGTGGTAGGGTTTGTTATACAGTGATTAGCAGGAAAACAGCAAAAAGAATAGTAGCAATTAATACATACACAGTATCCTAGAATCAGTAATAGGTACTTAAGTAATACATGGAACTGAAAAATCTAATCTTGATACTTTTAAACAAACATAGTTCATGTGGTGAATATTAAGTAAAACTTGTAAAAACCTTGTAAATCCACAGTGTTTTGCAGTAACGTTAAGCCAAGTTATTTCAAAATCTAAGATTCTCTACTAATAAATTATTATACTATTTCCAGTATTTTCAGCAGACTAAAAGATTTATATGCACAATATCATGAGCAACTGAGACTGACAGCAGCAACAAATTAGATCGAATATTGTCCCATAATGGCTGTAGCACAGTTACATTATGAACCGCTGGTGATCAAGTCTCATTATTTAATATAAATAAACAATGAATTAAAAGATTTTTGAATGGAAGTGCAAAAATAAGATGAATACTGCGTATATACATAAAGGTAATGGATGAACCTCTGTTCAATTGTAAATTTATATTGTGTTCTCTCTCTTAAAGTTCAATAGGAAGCTACAGGAACAAAAGATGACGTATTTCTAAAAATAAGGGTTAGAAGGGAGAGCTACAAGCTTGTTACAGACACAGGATGGCTCTGCAGGAGACTTGAAAAGAGCTTCTTTAATGACTTGGAGTAATTCAGCAGCTGGGCAAGGATGTAATTTAATCATGTTTTGAAAGCAGTGTGTGCAGAGCACAGGGATCTCATTCCCAGGAGTAAATTCAGAATTGAGAGGAGACCTTGTGTGAAACCTGTCTGAAGGCACTCTCATTTGGGAATGTTGTATTGTAGGTTTCGGAGGTAAGATGCCTGTGGGTATTCCTGGCTCATAGGGAGTACTTGAACCTCCAACACCTATTTTCTTTTTGACATCCATGATTGGGTTGTGTTTTGGTTTTTTTATATCAGTGGAAATAAGACAGATGTTGCCCACTGTTGTTTTAGATAAGCAGCTTCAGCTGCTGAGATTTTTTTTCCTTGGCTGAAGTTGTAAGCTTTAATGAATGGTTTGAATCGTTATTGGTCTCTTTGATGTAAAGGTGAAAGTTAGTGAATATTCTCATGTTTTAAGGAAGTGCAATCGGGTAAGATTTCTTTAAATTCAAAGAACACTTCTTTAAGAACTATAATATAAACTGAAGGCAGTTATTTAAACCCAGTAAGTAATGGTTTTTTGCTGATATATCTTTAAATATAACTAGCTGATAAATTCAGAAATCATTATTTCCTTTACATTATTAAGAACCATTTCATTTCCTTATATACATATTCTGAAGCTTAAGATATTTTGACATTCCAGTGATACAGTTAAGTTTTTCAACACAAAGAATGCATTTTATCACTGAATTGAGGAAAGAATATGTAGAAGTGTTTTTAAACCTGTGCTTACAAGGTACCATTATGACTTTTACCTGTTTTTACACTAAAATAATAATGTTCTGTGAGCCTCAGATTAAGATATGATCGTATGAAATATTTTGTGATGGGAAAATTAGAATGCTGTAACAAATGGGAGGAAAGTGTTGCAATTCTGTGTAGGTTAAAATAAATGTAAGCCTCCTGAAAATGGCAGTTGATGAAGTTGGTATATTAAAACATCATATGGTGTGTACCAAAAAGTAAGACATAAGTGTGATTTGAATGGGACATGCTGAAAATGCTTTCCAGGTAAAACATCGTAAGAGTTTCTAGTTTCTAGTAATTTGCTGTTATTGTTGTATCTTCATATTTTCTTTGTGTTTTTATGTAAATGTATTTAATTTAACTCAAACAACTAAGCAGTGTTTTTTTTTTCTTACATAGCAGATGGTACGTGAACAATACACTACAACAACACCAGGCACTAGCCTAGAGAGGCCGAAGAATGAATATATCTACAAAATTGGAATTTATGGATGGAGAAAGCGTTGCCTCTACCTGTTTGTTCTCCTCCTGCTTATCATCCTAGTTGTGAATTTTTCTTTGACAATTTGGATTCTTAAAGTGATGTGGTTTTCTCCAGTAAGTGTTCTCTTTGATTTTCCATTCTTTCCATATTCTCTCCCCTGCATCACCGCTTCACTTATTTCGTATGTACATCAGATTCTCTGTATGTAATAGATGGTTCTTTTTTCTTCCTTCTCAACTATAATTTGTGCTTTGGTTGTAAGTATATAAGATATATCTATCTTTGAGCATACTTACTGATCTATGGTTCCTGTATTGGTACCGCAGTTGTTGATACTTTATATTGCAGTGAATTCCAGCCATTCTAAGAGAGTGTATGTTACTGTTGTCTCATAGTCTCTGTTTAGTTTATATTTTATAAATGTGTTTGCTGTAATTTTATCTTGCACAGAATTCGTGTTAAAATACTGATGACAGTTGCTGTTTTTTCTTAGCTTCCTTCTCCTGTTTATCAGCATCTAAAATTTAACAATTTATTTGCCCAATTAATTACAGCTCAGAGGTGATTATTACTACTTTGTGCTTGAGATTAAGCAGCTATATTATTCGGGAATAAATTTAATAACTTTCCACTGACGTATATATTTTAATATTTATAATGTAATTTTGCATGTAGTAGATTAAAAGATAACTTTCAGAAGTCTGGAAGATGTGGTTTAGTCAGAATGCAATGAAATGCATCAGTGAATATTGCAGCTAAGCTAATTTGTTCCCAACATGCAGCCATGATACACTGGTGATTTGAATAGACTTGTTACAAGAAAAACAATAATAGTAAATTCCTACAGCTCTGCTCCTGCAACTAAAGACAGAGTTATATTATAGTTCCCATTATCTGTTGCTATTATGCCTCTAACACTAAATGAATGTCGTTTTATCTTCATAGGAGCATTTCTATACTCTGCTTTCCCTTACTATACAGAAAGTAGGTTAATTTTAAGTGCTACTTATTAATATAGTTACTATTGCTTGAACTCCCACAAGTTTCTTCCTCCACATAAATTCTTTTCAACACTGTTACTGTCATACAGATTATAATGCAGAACATCTAAGATCACATATAATTTTTCTGTTTTGCAGTTCACATGGAAGATGTGCGCTTAGTGACTGCACATCATGAATCACAGAGAACATGAATAACTTAAATTTTTTTTTCTGTGTGGCTCAGATTTATATTTTTAAGGAGATCTGAAAATTTTTTTCTATTGGTTTGGTTTCACTCTATGAAACTGGGTATTTCTTCTCCAATATCAGTCAGGACTAAATAAATAGCATCATAAATTCTAGATACTCCTGTCTCCTACTAGTTATCTCTGAGGAGGGCACCAAATGCCTCGATCTGCTGAGGCACAGCGTCCTTCTGCCTTGGCAACAAGAGCAGTGGAATAACAGTTTAGTAGCGCAGGCTTATATTCTGTCACAGGGTGGACTATGTATGCCGTGGTTATAAGGGTTTTCCTAATTCTCTGTTAAAGAATCTGTATTCCTGGCATACCTGGTTAAATAGTGACTTAACTGTAATGCCTTCATTCATTTGGGATAATTTTAGGGAAATATCTCTTTTTCAGCTAAATATCAACTATAAGAACATTTGTGCAAAGTACACGTGTGTATCATTATCCTCAGCAAAAGTATATGTAAGGTCATTAAGAACAGAGAACTTTTTTTTGCTGGGTATTGTTTTAGTAGAGTGTATCTGTCAAGACAAGAAGTAACTCTGAAGATACCAGAAATGTCATCCAGAGAAGCACTGCTACCCTCTAAGAAAACTATAAGAAAGAGTATAGGGATTAACTGCATGTTCAAACTCTGGAAGTATGACTGAAGCATCACGGTCCTTTCCTGTGTCTAAGGAAATACTATTTGTAAAGAATGAGGGCAACAGTCATAGAAATCACCAACACTATCATCAGATCCTTTTTCTGATGGAATTAACCATTTAATCCTCCAAGTTTTTGGTTAGTGTTTGAAAAATAGCGGTAACAATATAGAATTAATCCGTACACACATCTTCTGTCTCAACCTAAAAAATCAGACAGTCTGATAAATGCTAGCAAACAAGCTAAGCTGATAGAGGAGAACATGAACCAGACATAGACATGCTGCAAGATTAATAGATTTTAATCTCCTTGTAGAAATGTTGAGTGATGATGAAAGACAGAGACTTTTCTAAACTCCATTTTTTGAGAGGCCTTCGGNGGCCTCACCAGTGCCCAGTACAGGGGGATGATCACTTCCCTAGTCCAGCTCACCACACTAAATGGACATGACTTAACTGAACAGAACTTCATTTCATTTCATTTCATTTCAAAAATTTAGGCTAATAGGGAACAACCAGAACAGAGAATATATTCTTTTTCTCATACTGCCCCAGTAACCTAACATATAAGCATCCCCAAGTTGTGCAGATTGATTTGCAGGTATCAGATATGTCTCACTCGGTTGGTTTTTTTTTTCTCTCCTGGAGTTCAGGGGTACAGCATCTCAGGTTTTCCCTCTGTCAGGCTTCTTGTGTCAGGAAAGCTAAAGCTTAGCTTTAGTTAAAACTTACAAAGGCTGCATCCATGGGTGCAGAGAGGACTGCCTGATTCTCTTGCTGATTTGCCCTCTGCCACATTTGAAAGGTTACACAGACTGGGGAGATCCTCAGTGATTCAGGGAAATATAAGTGTTGCACTTGTCTTCAAAAAAGAGGCCAAAAGGACAGTCTGGTGAATTATGGGCTGCTCAAACTCACTTCAGTCCCTGGCAAAATGATGGAACAGGTCCTCTTGGAATACATTTCAAGGCCCGTGAAGGAGAGTAAGGTAATGCTAAACGGTAGGCATGGGTTTACCAAGGGTGAATGATGCCTGACCAACACAATTACCTTCTGTGATAAAATATCTGGATTTATAGATAATGGTAGGGCACAAGATGTCACATTGACTTTAGCAAGGCTTTTGATAGTCTCCCACAATATTCTTGTACCCTAGTTAGGACATTACAGTCACAAAGAGTGGCCAACCAGACAAGGAAAAAAAAAATTGTCTGGATGATCAGTCTCGGAAGATAGTTACTAATGTGTTGTACTTTACATAGAAGCTAATAATAAATGTTGCAAGGGTGTATCCTGGGACTAGTCCTTCTTAACAACTTTATCAGTGACGTAGAAGAGGTGACAGAATGCTTGCTCAGTAAGTTTGCAGGTGGTACCAATTTGGATGCACCATGCAATACTTCCAAGGCGTGGGCTGACATTTAGAGGAGCCTAGAGGGTCTGGAGGAATGGTCCAACCTCATGAAATTCAAAAAGCACAAATGCAAATCTCGCTCGTGGAAAGGAGGAGCCCTTGGCACCAGCACATGCTGGGATTGCCTGCCTGGGAGCAGCTCTGTGGAGAAGGCCCTGGGGATTGGTGAGCAGCAAACTGAACGTGAGCCAACAGTGACCCTGGCAGCAATGAAGGCCAGGAGCTTCTTGGGCTGTGTGAACAGGGGCAGAGACCACACTAAGCAATTCTCTTCCTTTACACAGACCTCATTAGACACACATGTATTAACAGTGTCCAGTTTGAGGCTTCCAACAGAATATTGACAAATTCTAGTACCGTTTTTGTTTCTAAGAAGTTTTGTCTTGTGGTTGGCCATCTGATGTTGCCAAGACAGAGGCTCTTTTTTTCTTTTAATATTACACTAGTGATTTCTCTGAAAAATTCATTAATAATCTTTCTTGTGCCTCTGACAAAGAGAAAGGAAATGTGTCACAGGAAAAAATACATTAGCTTCCTTTTTTACCTTGTTTTCTCTAATTAATTAAAATGACCGCGTAATTTTAAAATGGTCCACTGACTCTTAGCTTATAACATTTTGATTTCAAGGCCATCAGTTATACTAGACTAGACGCTATCTTATGAGATGGTAATTCATCCTTACAGACACTATCAGATCCTAAAATATTTAACTAGAAAAGTAGTGAATATACTGAACGCAAGAATACTCTTTTACTCTCATTGTTCTTTTCCAAATTCTTACTGCGGTATAGACTATAGAATTAGGCATTCCTCAGTGTTTCTAATTGACACTGTTTAGATTTAGCTGGAATAACTGGTTTTTTATTGAGCTGGAGATAATACATACTTTAGCCATCAGAAGATTACAGCGCTCACCTTGGAGACAGAAGCTTCTGTTATAGCTTCTGCTTCAATTAATATTTAATTAGTTCACAAGCAGTAGAATGAACTAGAAAAAGAGAGAGTAAAATATTCCTAGCATCAAGTGTAAGATAATCTGTTGGTTAGAGCGTGGAACTCTGGGAGAAGATATAACATCAGATTTTCACAGGGAAAGGAGGAATTCTAGTCGGTGAGTGCAACAACCCAGTTGAGTCCTGCAACCTCTTGTTCTTAGGTAAAAGGACATCAGTACCTCTTACATAGCCACTCTTTATCCTTGAGACTTTATTCATGAGATGATCACTTTTGAAATTTTGATTGTGTTCATGTCCAATGGTGATCAGATAATTTAACTGCAAGAATATCAGTATGCCTAGATCTGTTGGACAAGTGAGGAGGACTTTTGAGGATCTACATTTTGGAATTTGATTCTTAAATTATTTAAGTAGCTCCTATACTAATTGCCCAACATACAAATTCCATATTGACATGACTGTGGAAGGCAACCAGTCTGGAAAAGTTGGACAGTGTTCAGCTAATCCATATAATGAGATGTTTTTCTACAGCACTAAGCATCTGAATGTTTATTAGAGATTAGCTGCTCAGTAGGAGGCATTAACAGGAAGTATTTGGCTTCTCAGTTTGTTAAATAACAGACATGATTTCACAACTATTATCTTTCACTTGCATTGCTGCGGACTAGTGATTTCTGAGGTTTTTGTTGGGGTTTTATTGCATTTTTACTTTTTCATTATCCTTATATTCCTTAGAGAAATCTAAGTTCATGAGACTGATTTCACATTTTCTCATGAATATAACAGGCTTTAGCTGTCCTATCCTGCTGTCACACTGCTGTCAGTGTGAGTAAGGGGCAGATAGGTCTTTATAGTTTTAGATGCTCTGTCAGTCAAACATGATTCAAATCTGCGCTCAATCCTATGTTCTGCTGCTATCCATGTTAAACCTTACTCGGGTTTGAGTCTTTAACAGGAGGAAAGTCAAACCCCCAGTACTAAGCCATAGAACAACCTGTGGATCACTCTAGCAGGACAGGAATGAACTTGGTGTGTGGAGGGCCAAGCACACGATGTCCAGTCCATCAATGCGTATACTAAGCATGGTTCTTCTGAAGACCAGGACAAATATTTAGCTTGCTCTCGTGCCTGCATTGCAGCTGGACATAAAGACATAAGCAATGGGAAGGACTCTTGACATTTAGGCTATAGAGTAGTCTTTACTTCCAGTTTCTCTTTTATGCATAGATATTTCTGGTACTGGAATAAATAGGACAGTTACTACAGTTGGACAAAAAAACCTGAATATCATGTTTTCCGAATATTGTTCACAGGTATTTTCTTCTTTTTGGCTTATGTGTAATTATTGAGTGCTCTACCCTGGTCCCAGAAACTTTTATCAGAAACATACCAGTCTGCTAATCTTCTTGGGTTCTCATGGGAAATTAATAACTAATAAAGACAAAATATTAAAAATATTTGTTATTACTTTCCAAAGTTTTCTATAACGCAATGCCAATATACTTGTGTTTAATTGTATAAGAAAATGCTGAAAAGCAAACTATTTATGATCTTACAACCAATATATAGACATTAATTAGCTGATAATTATACAGATCTATAAACATTATATGCATTTTACAATCAATTACAAAAACAACTATGTAAGCATTTGAAAAATTCAGGCACTGAAGATGTAGGGGCTTACTTAAGGAACTATGAAAAATATGAAACTAGGAATGTGATGAATTAAGAAAGCAAAATTTTAACTGAAAATCAAGTAATACTTTCTGACAGTGCGACTTACTAGACTGTGTAATAGCATGCCTTATTAAATTGGAGTTGCCCAATCATTTGGAACATTTAAAACCAGACTAGACAGCAATAAAAATGTACGGTAAAGAACACTCTATTCACAGCAAGAGTTCTCCTCCACTGCAAAGACATGCACTAATGAACTTGTACAGCCTTTCCATGCGTTTTATCATTAACACTGTATGCTCTGTGGAATTAGTTGCCATTTTGAGGATGTTAGATGTTTAAATACCCAAATGAAATAAAATATTTATTTAATTATTCACATATTCTCATCCTAAATTTTACTAAAATATTTTCATATCAGAACACCAATATTCCATAGTTTCTACTGTGAATAATCCTGAACAGCTGCATTTTACTATTTTTCCATTAAGTTAAATATAATTTGCCTCCAACCAGGCAGCAGTTTTCCACTGTCTCTATCAGACAGCGAATATTTAAATATTTTATGCAAAGAGTAATAGCTGAAAAGAAAGCTATTGAGATACTTATTGCAGGAAATGTTGTAATGTAGGAAATAAGAATGATGAATAACAGACCTGGTGAAATTTACAGCTTGTGTAGCTCAGGAGTGACCGGAGAAAGGTCTCTGTAGATGAAACTTTGACTTTTTTTTCAGTGCTATCACCTGCCTTCATAAAAGAGGTTGAACCTCCCTAAAGACATTTTATATATCTTTAGATCATCATATATTCAATAACACTATTACCAAGATTCACATACTCAGTGAAAATTTACTGTAGCATTTCTTAGAACAACACAAGTTGATAAAAAATGGTTGAGGTTGAGGACACTGATGAAAACAAACAGAATTTCCAAAAGGTGGGACACAGGGACTTCCCAGTGCCTGGATCCAAGTGCACATCCGATGAAGGTGTCTTACCTGCATGTGAGCTCCAGTCCTGACCTCAGGTGCCCAGATGCTCACAGGATCAATGCCTGCAGGCTCTCTTCTGCTCAAAATCCATCTTCCCAAAGGAGTGGTGATGGGGGACATGCTATGGCATGCACCTACTCTGCAATTTAATACCCAGAGTCAATCCCAGCCTCCTGAAATAACCACAAGATGGAGAAATTGAACAACTTGGGTTTAATTCCTGTTTCTGGGCTCCATATACAAATAATTGCATAAACATTCATGTATGAAAGCCAGCCATCTGATCAGAAACATTTACTGTGCAGAGTTCCTCAACGGCTATTTTTCCATGTGGGACTCGTAGGCCGTGTCGGTTTTGAGAATGATGCTAAGATGGCCTGAGCCTGCCGAGCTGCGGTGGAAATCAGTGAGACAGAAAAGTAACCACAGTTCTCAAATGATGGCTCCCTAAGACATACGTTGTTTACATCTTTCGTATGTCATGTTCCAGTTCAGGTATTGTCTGCTGTGTTAGTACTTGGAGGTAATAAATGCTGCCTGTGTATTTCTGCGATGTCTAGCACAACGGGCTTCCATCCGGGTTGGGATCTGTGAGCACAACAAGATTTACACAAATACATGTTAAGCTATCATTTTATTGATGCATAGCATATATTTATGCCGTTATTTTAAAGGTGCTATTATTGTCAGTGCTAGAGTAGAGCTTGCTGTGATGTACAAGAGGGAAAGTTGAAAACATTCATTTTCCATTTGGCTCGAGATGTTACAAAATGCACTTACCAGTAACACTATTATAGAAGCATCATAGTAGATTATTATGGTTTTATATGTAAAATCTTGGTGGTCACTATAAATTTTTGTGCCCTAACTTAAAAAATTGTCATGATGGCGCAAAGGCAACCAAAACACTGCTCTTAAATTTTATTTAATCAGTAGTACTAAGGTGAGGGGAAAGCTGGGTAATACAAAATGAGGTTGGGTTGTTACTGGAGATGATCTGTTTTTCATTTCAATATACTGCAGCGGTTAATATTTAATATGATAATATAATTTAAAAATAAATTTGCATGATAGCTGCAAGACAAAACATAAGGTAAAATATTTAAGTCATTCTTTCACACAGAGCTGTAGACTTCCTCAGTCATACTTGGTGAAGGATGCAACATCTCTTTGTCCTTTTCTCATCTCACATTTTCATCATCTTGACTATTTAGACAGCAAATTCTGGCAGGGTGGAGATGCTTGTCACTGTGTGCTTACACAAGGCATAGAGCATTGAGACCGTAAGATGAAACGTCCCCTAGTCCAAATGATAGGATTTACAATATTGAATCAATACATAGTCTGTGTAATCACATACACCATGCAAATATCCCTGATTCCTCAGAGTAATTCAGGAAATAAACATTATGCACTGTTGTTCAGCAGCAAATCCTTTTGAAAACCTTTGCAAATCAAAGGAAAAGATTTAATTCTTTTCTTTATCTAAGTTGCATAATTATAAAATTTAATATAATAAAATTATTTAGCTAACTTCTAACAACACAATTCCTCAATAAATATATGTAACAGTGGGAGCAACAGTACATTTTTCTGATCTTGAGTAAATCGGTCACAGAAGAGGTAATGCCAGATGTAAAGGTATTTTTATTAGCAGAGTGTTATCCAGCTTTGAAATGCCTGTGCAGTACAGACAGAGCCAGAGACAGAATTTGGTCCTTGCTAAACCAGGAAACAAAGCTGGAACTGAAGCTGTTTTGAGGAGCTGTTTTTTGATGTTGAGTGATACCTCCTGTAACTAATATCTATCTTTATTTAAGAAAGTCTGTTATCCTATATGTCAGGAAAAAGAGGACCTGAAAATATCTTGAAATTATGCATCTTAAATATGAATCCTGTTTTATGAAAGAAATCTCATCAAAATTAAGCAAATGTCAATGGTATGATTTTTGCATCTTTCATAGCCATTTCCTTACAAACCAGTTGAGTTCAAAGGGGCCATATACTTTTCTAGATCATGGAGTCTTAGCTACCCACTTTCTAGCCATAACCTCAAACATTTTAGTCCATATCCAGCCCTAAGTCAGGTGAGACTACCTTCTATACCAGGAGGGCTTGCTGTTGCTAAGGGCTCTGGTTTGACCAATGTCTTCGACAGAAAAGACTCCACTGTCATCTAAGAAGAGGAGTCGGATAACCTTCTCTGTCTGCGCCCAGGAAATAAGAGTCCTTGCAACAGAAAATGAGATGAGGCATCAGTAATGTTATTATACCAAGCACGCACTTAGCTCCAAAATAGATATTGTAAGTCAAACAGAGAGTTTCATCAGATTCATTACCAACCCTGTTTTGCTGATTGCTCTTTAACAATCTCTACCCACAGCCCTATTATCTCAATGAAACAGTACACTCTTGTTTGCAAAGCAAGTTCTCTAAATAGTAATTGCTGCAAGAAGTACTGCAGTGAAAGCAGGATCTATAAAGCCATTAATTGAACTAGCTTTGGGGCACAACAAATGATGGCTTGGTCTGAACTTGCCAAGGTCTTTCCCTGGGCTGGCGTAAAAGTAGGTTCTAAGTATCCTGTAAGTAAGAAAAGGTGTTACCTGAATGGAAATGCTGCATACTATCTACTCTGAAGCTAATATCGTTACCGGTTCCAGTCAGCAACTACAGTGTGTGTGGACTATTAATGTTTGGAAAATTTGAATATTCAGGGAACAGGTATTACAAATCAAGCATGCTATTAACTCCTGAGACAGGAGCTTCTTTAATGTGAACTGAGTGCATGTTAAAGCTAATGTTTGAATCAACTTAGAGATTTTATTTTTGTAACTGTGCTAACATCTGGTATGCCTGTCTTTCCAGTATTTTATCTGTCCCCAAAAGAGGAAAATACACATTTTCCTGTGCAGCTATTAGCTGATAAGTAGACCAGATGTTTAATATCCATTGTTTAGAGGAGTGGAATTGAAAGTGCAGAAACAGTGATGTTACGTTATAATAGGAATTGATCCAATATACTAAGGCCTCACATCTACCAGTTTCTATATTGGTAGGAAAATGCAAGTTACAGCTTGATTGAACTTAGGTGACTAGAAATACTCATCATAAACTGAATGAACATTCCTCATGCCTCATCCTCATTTCTAAGGGCCACATGCCTACTGCAGCAGACCTCTGCATCATTATTTTGGCTTGGGAGATATATCCCAAGTACGATTTTTGGAACATTTTGGTCCTGATGAAGGGCTCAGTCCTTCCATAGTCCTCTGAAAGAAACTTCAGGACATTTGCACAGCTTGTGGACATACTGCACTTCTCTACTGGCTTTGTGGAGGATGGAACTGCTTCCTTTTTTTTCAGAGGAAAATTATTTTACATTTGTTGTGTCTAGAGTCTAAGAGAATGATCACCCATACAAGGTGGTCCTCTCATCCAGGTGCTTCACAGCACAAGTCTTCCCTAGGATTCTAGTAGTGATAGCTACTTATTTCAGGTGGTTTGGAGTATCCCCATGCAGAGAATTTGCTGGATAGCTGTCAGATATCCTTTAGACCCTGATTTCTGAATCAGAGCCTTTTGTTGGGCTTTTATGAGGCTTGAACACACTCAGAGCTTGAATTTCTTGTAGAAGGCCTTGTATCTGTTTCTACAAATGCTTACCTCCTTGAGAGCATTTTCAAATTACGAAAAATGCTTCTACTGCAGTTGAAGACATCCAGTTACTCCAATTAGAATATGTCTAGCAGTTTTGAAATAATAACTGGTCATGCCTTTGTGAACACTAATGCTAAATTGCATCTTTGGTGCATAAGGGTTTGGCAGCTGCCAACAGTTCCCACACCAGTCCACTCCTTGCAGCAACATCACAATCTGCTTAGTGTGTACAGGGATATTGTTTCATCCTCCTCTTCTATACAGCTCAATCCCTGCCTCGCTGAGGGCTTTGACTAATCAGAAGATGTGAGTCTTGGGGTTATCTGCACAACAATGTGTTACAGCTCAGGGCCAAGCACACTCAAGCATCATCATCAGGAGAACAAGAACCCAGGCTTGCCATATATCAGCTATGTTTAATGAAGCTTTTTTTATTTTCCTAATCAATAGCTTATTGTAAAACTGCATCAAAGTCCATGTCTAACTGATATTTGGACCCTTTCCTCAAGTCAATAGAAATACATTTATTGAGTGAATTTCATAGGAACAGAACCAAATCCTTGAAACTGAAAGCATCAAGGTTGTTCATCACTGAGGAAGTTGCAACTCTCAGTAAATAATAATTGGCTTCTCCTAAATGGTAATTTAAGAAGCAGAGTGGATGTTGAGAGAACATTACGTGTAACTATTATACTCCTTTTTATGGAACTTATCATGGGATCTCAGTGGCTGTTTATCCTAAATCCCTCTCTTCTACATTCCATGTAACTTCAATTTGCCAATTATACACGTAGGATAATAGAATTTCCCCATCTCACAGTACTGCATAACTCAATACTTTTACAATCTTGAGATGCTCAAATACTGAGGAAATAATAATTGTTTACAGTCACAATGGCAATAGAAGTGAGGATCATTATATGAAATCCATGTTTTTGTTGTTCTTGTGCGTGTTACAGAGTTTGTCTGCCTATCATCACAGATAGTCATTTGTGCGGGTAACCCAAGTCTAAATTCCCATATGTTTTTGCACTTCCTCAGTGGTCATTGAGAATGGCTAGTGAAGGTCTTACTCAAATACATGAGAGTGTGGGCTTTGTGTCAATGCTTAAATGAAATACCTGATGAAGAAAATAGGACATACTTGCACTTACACAAAGTAATCCTGAGTGATATGACTGGATTTACTGAAAAATAAGAACTTACAGATAAGTTAAAGGGCTAAGTTTTGTCACGTGGCATATAATTCTTGATGTGAAAGACATTCCTTTGTCTGTATAGCATTCTTAGAATAATCATTGCTGAAAAATCTGAATCCCTTAGAAAGAGCATGCTGAGTAAATTGCATAATCTTCTTTTTCAACATCAATTATAGGGTTTTCTTGTCTCTACTTAAAATGTCTTCCTGGCAAACCAAAGGCAGGACAGAGATTGCCACCAGGGGTTTTTTAATTTTCCCCAATCTGTTTCAGAGCAAGAATTAATTGTTATTTCCTCCTCTGCCTTCTTAAATCTCAATATCATTTTTATACTTACTCTATAATATACTGTTTATTTAGTTACTTATATTCTGGGGAGAATATGAAAACTGTGTTTAAATCTGATGATTAATGTAATCTACTTTCAGCTGATGAGAAAAGGCATGAGATCAGACCTATAATGAGATCTTAAATGTAGTTAATTAAATGAGAGACATTTGTTAGTAGTATTTCTTTAGAATATCCTGGTATTTCACATCATGGTTTTCAAAAGGGTTTGTCTTAAATGTGTTTTTATGGTGTTTAAGTGATCTTTGTTTTGTGTTACAGGTTAGAAAAAACTGTCCGTATTCCTCACTAGAAAAACATATTTCTGAATGACTCAGTGCTGCCTAGAAATTGTGATTATGAAAGCCATACGGGGCTCATCATATGTATTATTTTAGTTTTGCCTCATGAGATATATCAGTATATACTAGGTACTTTTTAAAAGCTTTGCAGTGGTCTAGAATTTAGAAATTTTATCTACTTCCACTGAGAAAAGTCAGTACATTATGTATTTCAAAGCAGTAAAATATTTGACACTGAATAACAGACTCCATAAATAGCTATTCTAAAAGCCTCTTTCCTGAAATAAATCCTTGCCGAGGAAGAACTGCAGTTGTACTCNATATATATAAAAAATCTCATTGGCAAGAACATTCCATATTCAAAAATAAGTCTCTTAAAGTTACAGCTTTTTCCAGTGGTAGGCATAATTCACTGGATTAACAGGTTATTGATGTATCCTCAGTGGCCTGTCGTGTATCTTTCTTGTGTGGAGAACAACCAGAAAGATACTTGGACTGAAAATGCTTTAAGGATTTATTGTTTATT
>VXBO01013376.1:492399-504877 GCA_013400135.1 Rhinoptilus africanus | reverse complement strand
TAATGAGATCTTAAATGTAGTTAATTAAATGAGAGACATTTGTTAGTAGTATTTCTTTAGAATATCCTGGTATTTCACATCATGGTTTTCAAAAGGGTTTGTCTTAAATGTGTTTTTATGGTGTTTAAGTGATCTTTGTTTTGTGTTACAGGTTAGAAAAAACTGTCCGTATTCCTCACTAGAAAAACATATTTCTGAATGACTCAGTGCTGCCTAGAAATTGTGATTATGAAAGCCATACGGGGCTCATCATATGTATTATTTTAGTTTTGCCTCATGAGATATATCAGTATATACTAGGTACTTTTTAAAAGCTTTGCAGTGGTCTAGAATTTAGAAATTTTATCTACTTCCACTGAGAAAAGTCAGTACATTATGTATTTCAAAGCAGTAAAATATTTGACACTGAATAACAGACTCCATAAATAGCTATTCTAAAAGCCTCTTTCCTGAAATAAATCCTTGCCGAGGAAGAACTGCAGTTGTACTCTCCAGTGGAGTGAAGTGCTGACATGAATGTTTCTTACCTTACAGAATTTAAGCAAAGCTTGTTTCTCTCTCTGTCTTTCTTCAAACCTGTTAAAAGAAAGTATCTGCAGTTTTTCATTGAAGGCTGGTTAGACATGTTATTTAGCATCNTTTAAGGATTTATTGTTTATTATTTATCCCTCCGTCCCACTCCTTGTAGTTTGAGGCAGTTGACTTGAAATATTATTGTGTGTGGCCAAGCTGTAAGGCTGCAAATTTTTTGCCATTTTTTCTCACTTTTCATAGCAGAGGGAGGGGTGAATCCTTCACAGATTAGTTGAAAAACTTAAATACCTTACAGCTGAAGCTGCAAGTCCTCAGATGTACTTACTGAAGTAATTCCTCACTCATTTTTCACATGATCAGTTCTATGATAATGATGAAAGAAAGTAGAAAGAAAAATAAGATATGGGCTGGAAAGCACAACTGGGCTACAATCAGGAGGGAGCAATTAAGAGAGAATAAGGAAGATCCAAAAACTGAACAGCAGGTGAGAGGGAGAAAGGAAGATGATAGGGAGAGATGGAGCCTTCACCTATAATTAGAGCAGAAGAAAAATAAACCAAGGGATGAAAAATGAATTAAAAACAAAGACGTAATTATGGAAAATGGAAGCAAATAAAAATATCTCTCTGTTCAATAGACTCAGAAGTATTGCATTCCTTGTAAAGACATTATTGATAGAATAAACCTTGAGATGCTAACATAAGGTTCGTTTTATGTGAGTATTCATATGTAAAAGGTTGTCGTTCATGATGTTTTTAGAAGGCAAGTACAAAGGCTATTTCAGCACAGCCAATACAAATTCACTCATTTTTTAGTTAATGACTGTAACATCATTTTTTCTTTAAAAAAAAAAAAAAATCCCAACTTTAATAACTTTTTATTAAAAGCTACAGTTTCTTGAAGAAAAATAGTCCTGGAAGAAATGAGGAATTCTCAAAATTTTAAATGCATTAGTATAGGTATCTTTATCAATAGACTGAAGGCAGGCAGCTCTGGAAATGTTCTGTTTATGAAAAGAACAAAAAATAAATACAGCAACAATAATAAAATGTGCATAATTCTTGCATCTTCTCCTCAGACGGGAATGGGACACCTGCGTGTCACGAAAGAAGGCCTTCGACTGGAAGGGGAATCGGAATTCTTATTCCCTCTTTATGCCAAAGAAATCCATTCTCGAGTGGTAAGCAGATAATCTTCCAATAATGCTAAAATAAAATCAGTGCACTTACAAACACTTGAATTTAGGTGAATTCCAGCCAGCTGTCATGGAAATACATATGTGCTTGTGTGTATGTGTGTGTGTATGCACACATATTGTTGCAGACTTTACAAGCATGATCATTAGATCAGTGTTCTGATACTATGGCAGAATTAACATTTTTCTCCTAGGCATATAATAAGAAATACCTCAAAAAGGAATTATAAAGGTCATTGTATAAGAGCAACCCTAAAATTTTAAGAGTGTGTGTAAAGTTGTTCATTATTTTTACTGGGATTATTTTTTAATCCAGGCTTCCCTGTGAAACTGCTTGTTTTCTTTATTCATCCATTACAGAATAGTTTAAATATCTCTAATGGCTTTTACTGGAAGAGATAAAATTTCTTTAAGTTGTTCAAGTTTCGTCAATTCTAGGACAACAATATTAAATGTATGATGTCTTTATATATTTATCTATGTAAAATCTACAGGACTAAATGGGAATATTTAGGACTGAATCTTGTTTACATAGAACATTTTATTATTATTGAGGTAAAAAGGAGTAACTTGATCAAAGAAAATAATTATCAAGCAGATTAAAATGGTGCTGAATATGGGTATGATATGAAAGATTTTTATTGAAGTACAGTGCTTATTTATCCAAGTGAACTCTGAAACTTATTCAGGTGAATTTTTTGTAGAGCAATATCTATTTCTCCACAACAAAATGAGTATTTTTCAGAACTATTGTCTGTAATATAAACTCTCACAAAATAAAGCCATGTTTTATGAACAGTATCATCAACGAAAAAGTACTATTCAATGAGATTAAAAGCTGAATATGGCTCTTTCATTACTTCAAACAGTAATCATCCTCTCTGAGTCATTAGAAGAAATAGCCAGGTATGAGACTTTCTGAAACAGGGGAAAAAGTTAGTGTTTGTATTGCTAGCAAGAGAAAATGTAAATAAATTTATCAGAAAACATGGTTGATATAGGATTTAGGATGCAGTTGTTAAAATGCTCAGTTATGGAAATCTCAGCAATGCCAACATATTTTATGTCTGTTAAGCCTTTCTTTTTCCCTCTGCAGCAAATATTTAAAGTAGCAGGAACAGCTCTTAGTTAGATGGTGAAATTCCATTGCTAAATCTAAATGTCCATTTTGTTTCTTATACTGTATTCTTTTCTGCCTCATAGGCAGTGGGAAAACTATTTATGTCCTTAAATGAATTTCCCTTGAGGTTGTTTATCCAATAAGACATGTAACTTTTTAAAACCAGCATAGCTAATACTTAAAAACTTCCTCTGCCCCCCAAAATGGTTATGCAATGTTAAGCTACCATTTGTGCTTTTTTAATATGTCTTTCAGCTCTTAATACATTTAGTGCAATATAGGAAGAAAGAGGTGTGGCAGCATCTAATACACGCTTGGCTGTCTAATGACCCATTGTGATCATTAGTAGCATGCATTAATTAGAGCCTTCAGGCTACTGCTTGTCTCTGCCCCCTGTGAACTGATAATTCAACAGAGATTTTTTGTTTGCTTGCTTGCTTTTTAAAATATTTGATTCTCTAGAGGCTTAACTGTCTGTAGCTTGATCTCCTGAGTGCCATCTGTGTATTCTTAGATCTATATATTCTCATAAAGTTGCTTATTTGTTATGATTCCTTTTTCTAAGTTTGTCTGTTAGAGAATTGGGCCACTCACAGCTATCATAGCAGCTTTCTCCCTTGCCTTAATGGTGTTCTCCCTGCAGCCTCCTAACAGCTTTTCTCACCTAATGAGGTCTCCAAAGTGCTAAGAAAATACATATTAGAAAATCTACTTGCTGTGCATCATCTCTGGAGCCTATTACAAGTTTGTGCCTTCGTTATGAGTCCAACACAGAGTTGTGGGCAACACCCGTGCATCTCAGCTAATACATATTCATGGCAAGATAAAAAATGAGCATTTATAAATATGTTACTAGATTTTAATTAGTTAACACACATGTGGAAGCTGCAGTCCAGAATACAGTTTATTTGCACTTATATTTGATATTACACATTACTTATTTTTTAAATCAACTAGTGGCAGTCAAGTGCTATAAAGATGCTCAGATCTATGGGTCATTTGGCACATATATGGAATATAATTACCTGATCTTTATTGACCTTCATAATAACTTGTCGCCATTAATATTCATTCTAACACAGTGCTTACTTTTTTTTCCTGAGACTTTTCATTATTTGTGTTAATTCTATTAGCTTTCACTTTTTCCTGATATAATTTACAAAACGAGATTCGTTTATTTTGCTCACCCGGTGACTTCTTTTGAGGTAGCCTACCTTCCTACTTCTAAGACTTTTTTTTTTCTTAAAACAATGTGTAAGTTGGACTCCAAACTGTGTATAACTTCTACCACTCTTATTAGATAAGTGTGTGTAGTCAGATTCTTTGCATAAAATATGTTCACAATTCTTAGGTTATCTTGTACTCTAAGAATTAAATTATGATGGGAGCATGACTTGTGAGTGTTTTTCAGGGGTTAGCTCTTTCAGGTGCTGCACAGTCTTTCTTGAGTCTAAGTACCCAAAGTCATAGATGTGAGACTGATCTTTAACAATAGTACAGTAGTTAAAAACTTGCTCATTTACCTAGGAATGAGTATCCCGCCTGAGGCCACAAGCAGGCAGTGTACCTGTTCCTAGTACCCTCTTCATGTCACATATTCCCTCATACTTTGGCAACTGAGATCTGCTCAGACACTCTTATCAGTTACTAGGATCCTGTCCTTTTGATAACGAAGTATGCTTTATTATGAAGGCACCTGTACTGCAAAAAAACTTCCTCCCTTTTTTTTTAAGTCTACAGGTGGGGCTACAATTTACTGATCCAACTGAGTGTGATTAAACTTTTTGTCCCTAGATAATTTTCTTTTACTTAAAATCAAGTACAAACAGTGGCCAGTATGATCTCCCAAGTTGCATTTAAAGACAATTCAGGTGGTAGATTGAAGAAAAAACAGAAGAACCCGCTCAATGTGGCTATGTTTCTTTTTCAGTGATTTCAGGGGCATTGAAAATGGTTGCATGATTTGTTGACTTTTGTGCAACAGACACAGAGTTTGTGGTAGCAGGGACATGTGTCACCAGGGGTTTGGCAGTCGTCTCTCAACCACGTACCTCATCTCTCACGTACCTCATTCAGCTCAGCACAGATGGTCAAAACATCATCCTCCTGTCAGTGGTATTCTCTTCTGGGCAAGTGTGTAGTTTTGCAGTTTGATTTAGGTTTTAACATAAAATTACATGCTTCCTAGTATGCCTATTACTTTGTATTTCTCATTAGATCATTTTCCAGCCACAAAGTTTTGGAACTGAGTATGATCCCCTTAAACCTTTATGAAAACATGTGTTTCTTTAAGTGTTTACAATTTTAATTTTTCTGCTGAATCTACTTTTTTTTTAATCCATACTCCAGGACTCATCACTGCTTCTCCAATCTACTCACAATGTGACTGTGAATGCTCGCAATTCAAATGGGGAAGTCACAGGCAGATTAAATGTGGGTAAGTCTGAGTGATTTTTCCTTTTCACTGTTTTGGAAACATTTTAATGAATATTTGCAAGTAGCTTGGAGGATATAAAGTGCTAAACATGTGATTATTTTTTACTGTTATGATTATATTTGAATAGTCCAGCTGCCACTCAACAAGTACAAACAGTGTATTTTCAGTTTCTCAGTTAAGCGTTAATTCTGTAAATATTTGAAGCACATTTTTATTGCAGAGTTATGCAGGAAAGGTCACTGCAGGAGTTATTCTTTTTCTTGTGTAGATATCTATTGATAGTTGCAAATCATTTTCTAAGAAAATGCAACAGGAGAACATGGCTAGAAAGGTCTGTATGTCTCTCTTCATTTCCTGGTATTCCAGAAACTAATACAATTAACCAGCTGTCCTAAAAAACCTGCCAGTTCACAACTCTGAAATATTGATATTTTACTATATTTGGTAGCAGTAAGATACATTGGTTTACTGAGTGAAATCAATAGATCTAGATAGGTGTATGTGATAGGTCTTGGCATCAAGAATAAGGATACCTTACTCTTTAAATCATATTTTTAAGCAAGAAGGGCAACAGTGTGTGTCAGATACAAGAGAATTTTTCTTAGCTTTGTTAATATTTTTCAATCTTTTCTTGACTTTGAAGAAAAATACAACAATTTATTAGCTTGTTCCTTCTAAGATCCTCATGCAGAAAAGCATAAATTTCAACTGTAAGACTAACCTGATATGCTGAAGTAGTTTACTGGATTGGAACCCTGACGAGTAACTCTTCCATGCTGATGGGACTGTGTAACTTGTGTGACAATTATCCTATCAATTCACTGAACATTTTGCAAGCTTCTTTTTTTAAAAAAAATCTAGTAAAAAATATAATTTATAACTTATGAAAGAGCCTGCTATTCCCCTTAAAAATGTATAATTGTACAATTAAACATTCAATCACAATTTGACCTTTCAATGTTTTCAAATTATTTTTTTTTAAATCAAGCTAATAATTTCTCTTTAAAAAATGCCCCTAGATTTTTATTAATACATGATAGTAGCATTCATATTTCAATTTGATACTAATTAAGGGTATGGAATGTACAGTACTTCTAGTTTCATGTTATTAGTACAGTTATTTCAGACTGTTTTGCAGTGAGCACATGGCCAATAACATACACATCACACGGTGACAATGTCTGTGACATGGCACATATGCTGCTGATTCTCTCTGCTCCATACGGTTTGACTGACCAGATGTGTATCTGCACTCTGGTCATCTGCCCGTCCTGCCTTACGAGAAGAAGGTGTCAGGAGCTCCTTCAGGAAGGGCAGACCACAGAGCAGATCATTGACCACCACCCTAATCTGTACAACCTGATCCCTGACAAAGTGAGAAACTTACAGGTAAAATCATGTCAGAGAGAAGTCCAACTGTTGAACTCTTTGACAGGCTGTGTCCAGCCATTATGACCTCTTGCACTGAAAGGAAAGATATTTGAGTTGTTGTGACAGCCAAGGTCTTACCTTAGGAAAATGAAGCCTGGCAAAAATAACGACAAATCTCAGATCCTCCTGTCTTTCCTCTTCCTCTTTTTTTTCCTCTTCCCCCTTTCTTTCCTCTTCCCAGTCACAACATAGTCTTGTGAGAGCATTAACAAAAAGCAGTGCAGAAAGTGCTGTGTTAAAAATATCTGCTCTATAGGGCTAGAGACATCTAGATCAAAGAAAACTTGTGAACTGAAAACCCAATAGTCAGAGAAGGGTCAATACAAACCTGTGTTGTACAACAGGGACTGTGGTGTTTAGCAGGGAGAGTTCTGCTGGATGGGAACTGTGAGAACAGATTCCATCCAGTAGAGTGGACTGCTGGTCCTCCTCCTAGTTTAATCAAGGAACTTCAGGTCAGGAGTTGAGTTTAAACTCTTTCAAGCTAGAGGGAATTTATCTAAATAACTCTATTATGAAGCTGTTCCACACTTTGAAACCTGAAATCAGAACCACTCACAAAGCGCGGGAATATGGTAAAAGTCAAAATGGTTTATGCAGTCTGAAAACAGAATCACAGTCAAAATTCTGCCTAGAGACTATTTGCATGTCCATCGCATTAATATGAACAGCTGTTACAATGAGAGCGTCTGTGCTATCCCACCCGTCTTTTTTCAACCAGGAACAGCATTCTGAGGAAACGGCTAAGTGTCAGTACCTAATATATTGCTTCATCAGCATAAATTTCCATCTACAAACTACTGCTTTCCAATGTCAAATCATTTCTGGTTTTCTTCTCAGCATTTTGATATTTCATTTTTAAGTGATAGTATTTTTTCATCAGAGACATAATAAGAAGAAAACAGTGTTAATGAAGCATGATGTATGTAAGAAGAGTTTGATGGTGTTTTCACAGGGAAAACCCTGAAGCCAGTTTCATAAACTTGACTTAATTAATGACATTGTAAAACCATTTAGCTTTTCCTTCTTTATTTTTCCCAGGAGGCTTTCATTAAAAACTCGATTTTTGTCCAAATAAGTTCTTTCTTATCTTTTAAGATAAAAGCCAGAACATATTTCTTGAAGATCTTTGTACTGCAGAAAGATGATTATTTCCACAACTTTAATTGCTGTCCAGCTGGGTTATAAGAAGAAAAGATACAACATAGGAGTAATTAATAGGAAGATAAATTGGAAACTTCATTGAAGTATTTTTGAGTTGATTAAGTCTTCCTGTGATCAAGAACTTACGATATTTGTTCCCAAGGGGGTTAAAGTAGGGATTTTTACTTCCAGAAGTATAAAAATTTTAACTACCAATGAATCTGATCAAGACACATATGCTACTTTTATTTAAAAGTAAAATTTAGTTGACTCACATCAGGCAATATGTAGAGAATGACAGGTGGCTGCTAAAACATCTTTCAAACTTTTTAACTGATCCTCTTTTCTAATTTCCTGTTTTAATTCATGGCAGATGTGTTTCTGTTCTATACTAAATGCATATGCTATTAGTCTTCTGTGAGACCGTTGTGTATTTAAATGGCCATAATTTTGAAAAGAATTAAGTAGCATAAAAAAAGTAAGTAGTAATGAATACACATTTAAATTAAAGCTAGCTAAGCATGTTGCCATGAACACTTGTATATTGA
Organism: Rhinoptilus africanus; assembly: GCA_013400135.1. Classification (NCBI taxonomy): domain Eukaryota; kingdom Metazoa; phylum Chordata; class Aves; order Charadriiformes; family Glareolidae; genus Rhinoptilus; species Rhinoptilus africanus. The sequence continues at coordinate 496,469 of VXBO01013376.1, read as the reverse complement.
ATTATTAGTCATTACAGCTACAGCTTAAAATTTATACTCAAGGTATCAACAGTATCCTCTTCTGCAAAAAAATACCCTTGATGTCTATATACCATGTATAGTAAGGTGCTTACCATAGCAAAATTTACATACCCAGTCTCCAAATACGATAATTTTTATGAAGAAATGTGTGATAATGTTGAGGGTGAGCCATGCTGACTTAAGCCAGACTTTAAACATCCTCTGGAAGGTAATGAGGTAGTTACGCACATTGCCAACTTGCTAGTGTCACAGTTAAGGGGAAATTTAACTTGACCAAGGGAATTTGAATCCTATGCTGACATTTCTTTTCTAACTGTGTCTAGAAGAAGAGAAAAGCAATATGCATATAAGTCTACAGAGTTTAGCTCTGGAAAAAAGGCTAATGTTTGGGAAAATATTTTTTGTTTGGAAAATGAACCACGTAGCAGATAACTGTCTCTCATCAGAGAGCAATTACTCACCTGAATAGCCCCATTCTCTCTCTATTTCAGTGGGAGTAAGGAATTCAAACTAAGGGTAAAAAAGGGAGAACCTTCTGACTTTCACAGTCTTCAGTAAATTGCAGTCCCAAACAACATATTTTGGTTCATCTGGTATAGTAAGCATTAACATAAGTCATTGGATGGTAATATGAAGATAGTAGTTACTGCTAAAGGCGAGGAGAATTCCTGTACTTCCTTCCTTTATATTAATAAGAAGATTGAATTATTGGCATTGGCCAATGCTAGATGAGTTTCCAAAGCTAAGCTTAAAATAGCTGAAATTTATTGTGACTATAATCTGTTATAGAAATTGGATAACTCAGTACGTCTTAAATCCTAGTCAAGTGTAACAGTACTTTCTTCTTAAAGCTAACCAGAGTCCCTACGGCAGTGGCCAAACAAAGAGCTAGATTCCTGCCTTTTTTCAGGAGGTCTGCAGAAGAAGACACACTCCTCATCGTGGTGAATTACTTAAACGTGTATCTGCAGTGTAGCCTTGTGGCAGTGGGGGCTAATAGCAGACTGGGCCGCGTTATTCCACTCGTGGGAGGTTGCATCACCCAAAATGGTGTTAAGCCCCCTGCAGTAAGAGAGAGCAATGAGTAAAGTGGGGAGACTCCCACAGGGAGCCATTAATATGGTCAGGGACGGGCAGCACGTGAAGTAGGAGAAGCTGAAGAAGTTGTTTTTGTTTAACCTACTGAAAAGAAGGCTTAAAGGAGGCTTCTGCCTGCTTCTAGGAGGGCTAGAGACAACATGGAGCCAGACTCTCCTCAGAGGTACACAGCAAAAGGTCAACAGTCATGGGTTGTGGTGAGAGTAAATGCAACTGGATAGAAGGGGGGCAAAAATACCACTGTTAGAACAGTTAGCCATGGGAACACGTTGGCCAGGGAGGCCGTTGACTCCCCTGCCTCAGAGTTATTAAAATTCCACCTGGACAAGGCTCTGAGCATCTTCATCTAACTTCTAACCTGCAGTAAGTAGGAGGTAGGACTAGGTGACTTCCAGAGGTGACCTCTGACTTGCATTCTTCTGTGATTCCGTCTTGCCCAGTCTTAAGATGACATTTTGGAAAGGCTAAGGTCACTTACCTTAGGTGTCAGACCTTCTAGCTCAATGTAAAAGTCTTACATGCTCTAGAGCATCTAAAATAAGCTGAAGGCCAGGCAAGGAACACCAAAGTACATATAATGTCACTAGACAGCTATGCTTAGGCAGCTGAGTCATGCCCGATCTGTTTAATTGGTCCTCATACATCGTCCTCTGCCCAGATCCAGTAGGCATGCATAGAATACTGCTGAAACTCAGTGCTGGACCTGGCCTTTAAAAAAAAAATGGCTTAAAAAAAAAATCAGAGAAAGAATAATTATCCGTTACACAGAAGATAGAGTGGTTTAAGTATTCGCGCAGGGATGAGAGACTTGGATCAGCTGTCCTCTCCACATACCGGGTTTCAGATTATCATGCCTTTAGTACTTTCCTTTTCACCTTACCTGTCTGAGGACTGTGTGTTTTGCTATTTCCTGTTGAAGTTATTCATCATGCAACAAATTGTGGATTCACTAGGCTTGAGAGAAAAAGTGACACCATAGCCTTTTGGTCAAGTCACTGTGGGAGAAACATGATCTCCTGTTCCTGCCATGGTTTCTACGTGCAGTAGTCCATTTACCATGAGGTATTTAATGGGTTTATTTTTTTATATTTAAAAGTGGTTTATAGGAATAATACCTAGATGGATAAAGACATTTTGTTACCTAAATCACTCTGAGAGTGGAAAGTACTACCACCTAAGTACCTAATACTAGTTTGCGTTGCCAGTGTCTGCATGATCAGTGTCTTCAATGAGCAATCAGAACCAATTTCAAAAAGATCTCTAGACTTATATTCAACCATAGAGAGCAACCAAGTCTAAGAAGTGCCGACAGTAAGGCATCCTTACTTTGGTCTGAGAAGGCATAATTGTTGCATCCATTACATAAAAGGACAGCTGAGAGAATAATAGGAAACAGGAGCAGCAAGGGTTCTATTAATATTTTAGAGGTGTTTTTAAAGGTGATGAGAGGTCTATGATATGGACGTAAAGTGTATGTATGCAGTATGCTGCATGTTCTCTGTAATAACGCATTTGTTCTAATAAAAGATCAGCAAATACTTCCATACTATTCCATATGAAAATATGACTAATTTTATGCTTCTGAAAGTAATGGCTTTACATTTATTGGTATTGTATTACTCACAGAACTAGAACTGAATCTCTAGGAGTATTGCATTTTTAATACACTTTTAATGAGATCTTATTTTAAGTAAGGTGCTTTAATATAATAAAAATTAACTAAAATATGAAATTGCATAGCAATACCCCAAAGCACTCAGGATTTTGGCATATGTTCAACACTTCAACAGTACTAGGTGGTAGAAGAGTGAAGCATACAGAGTAGGTGACAGCCATAAGTTGTTGGAAATGATGGATAACAGACAAGGCTAAGAAAAGAGAAGATCTGAAATTAAATAAATAACTTCAGTGTTGGAAAGCCTTTTCTCCTGAAAGATCTAAAGACACGCTAAAAGTGCTTAATGTTTGACAGAACTAAATGGATTTGAAGAGTCTGCCTGCATGTTACCAATTTAATTGATGTTAAGTCTTAATTAAGGGTATGTATTTTATGGCAGGCCCTATTATTTGCCACCTTGTCCTACTACATTTGCATTGGCTTGGAATTCAAAGGTTGGGTAGCAGTAGAAGGGAATTAATTGAAATACTTTTCCAATGAAATAGACTCGCAAAACAAAAGACTTTTCTTCTCTGGAAAACCAGCTAAGGGAGTCAAGACTGAGGAGGAGAAACAAAAAGGAAGGCTGCTTAGCAGTGTCCTCCTTTGCAGACAGTAGGTCAGTTGGTTTTGGAACGATTTTTCAGCATGTAAACTGGCATCCTCAATGTCAAGATGTGTTGACCACATAAAAGGTCAATGTCAGAACTGGACATGTTAAAGGAGGAAGTGGAAAGAAACAATGAGCAGTTATTGATCAGCCTGATTAGCAAGGGTAACCGATCATCCTGGGAATTCCTGTGATGCCTCTGTCAGCAATGGGAAAACAGTTCAAGTGCTCTCTATAGCATGTGTTCAGTTATGTTACATTTTTAACTGTATGACTTTATCAAGGAGTATAATTATATAGTATGAGTTGACTTACATGTAATTAAATACTAGGATTCTAAACAAAATACATTGAGGAATTCAGATATTAAAGTTTCAGATCTTGAATTCAGCTGCTGTGTATGAGCTGAAAATGAATCTCACTGGGATCACAATACAATTAGTGTCATTGCAATATAGCTAGTGTGTATGCCTTGGGAAAANGTATTGTATTACTCACAGAACTAGAACTGAATCTCTAGGAGTATTGCATTTTTAATACACTTTTAATGAGATCTTATTTTAAGTAAGGTGCTTTAATATAATAAAAATTAACTAAAATATGAAATTGCATAGCAATACCCCAAAGCACTCAGGATTTTGGCATATGTTCAACACTTCAACAGTACTAGGTGGTAGAAGAGTG
>VXBO01013376.1:473677-492353 GCA_013400135.1 Rhinoptilus africanus | reverse complement strand
GTTCTATTAATATTTTAGAGGTGTTTTTAAAGGTGATGAGAGGTCTATGATATGGACGTAAAGTGTATGTATGCAGTATGCTGCATGTTCTCTGTAATAACGCATTTGTTCTAATAAAAGATCAGCAAATACTTCCATACTATTCCATATGAAAATATGACTAATTTTATGCTTCTGAAAGTAATGGCTTTACATTTATTGGTATTGTATTACTCACAGAACTAGGAGTCACAATACAATTAGTGTCATTGCAATATAGCTAGTGTGTATGTGTTGGGAAGTACAGCTAAGAGAAATTAATGGCTACTTTTGGTTACATAAATTTATTCCCATTTCTTTAAAAGCCTATTTTTACTTTTTGAAATTTGTTCCACATAACTGAGCTGTCTCATCTCTAGCGTGAATAAAACATATGCTTGAATTTGGTTTACCTTAGCATTCCCCCTAAAGATTTAAAATGCATCATTTATTATATGTACCATTATTTGATAATGAGGATTATCTATAGGAAGATCCTCATCCCACTTCACTGGGGCATTCATATTGAGAAAACTATGGATGTAAAGATTATTTTTAAAGATTTATTCAAGTGTGCAAGGACCAGGATCAAACAGGAGAGAAACCTGAATGCAAACCCGGCATGGGCAAGGCCGTGAGTTGTAGTTTCAAAGAGCCATCAGTTAAGGCTCCTTTGGGAAACATATAATGTGCAGTAAGTGCTCTCAGTGCTTGTATTATTTTTTCTTATTTAATGTCTAACTTTAAAATGTAATGGGTATAGTTCACAATGCACCCATCTTAGATCTTACCTAACTCCCTCTCTACATGCTTAAATGTTTAGGATGCACAGAAAAAGTTAAGAGCACTAAGCAACAAACTTTTATTAGGCAATAAAAAACCCTAAATACCTTAATGAATCACTCAGTGCATGACCAGAAACATCCAAAGTAGGGAATTGTTTAGCAGGTAGGAAAAAACTACGTTAGCAACCCAACTGGGCCAGGACCCACAGTCTGCGCGAGGGGCAGGTGGCATGGCACAGCCCTCATGATACAGATAAGCCTGCTTCCCTCCAGAGCTGGAGAGCTTCATCCATCCTTCTGTGGGGAACAGCGCCTGGCCAGGCATTGTCTGGGAGGTCGCTGTGTGGCACAGGTTGAGATGGTGCCAAGGAGCATGCTGCCAGATTGACAGAAATTGGCAGTGCTTGTGTCTCCTCTGCCTAGACTTTCTCTAATTTATTGGTATTGATGGATTCACTTACTGCTCAGACAGGGTGAGCACTTTTCTACAAATCCTCTTATATATCTTCTTCTTCTCTCTATAGAGATTTTTGTCTGTTTTCCCCCTATCTAATTATTCTAAGGTAGAACTCCCTCAATTTCTCCTGTTAAAGCTTTTCTGCCTTGCCTGGAATAATGAGATATCGAGTGGAAGAAAAGAGGAGAACCCAAGAACAGGCTTATGTGGTCTGAAGTTAAAAACAATTAGCTGGGAGTAGAAAGGCTGAATCCCAGCCTTGTTCCAGTCACTCTTAGAATGGGGTCAGTGCATACACGAACCAGTTTAATTAAACGGGTATATATTGCATCTCCAGTTGTATCAGTATGATGTTCTGTTTGGACACCGTGCCTGAAATTTGGATTAGAGAGGACAGCTGAGAAAGTCAGTCTGCACAACATGCATTTGTCTGCTTTGGTTAGCTGAGGGAAAAAGAATTTGGTCCAAGTTTAATTTATATATACTCATCCTAAGTTCAAAGAGTTAAAGCAGCTCCTATATCTTATAATTACTTTCTTTTGTCATGTCGTATCTCTCTGTGAATTAATCTACATTCCATAACAATCCAATTAACAAAAACCTGTCGATTTTCTGTCACTATGCAGATGTACAAATTAAATTAATGGATTCATACTGCTTGCAGTACTTCTTTCCTGTTCTCACCATTAGAAACATGAAAAATCTTTCTTTGACAAGATTGCTTGTAAAACAATCCAGCAAATTAGCAAATTGAGAAGATAAATGTACAAGATCAAGTTAGGCCTGGTGCAAATCATGTCACGCTTCTCCAGTTCTTTCAAATCCATTGTTTTCTCCACTGCTTTATAATCAATGGCAACTTCTGTGTCTACCAAGGTGCTAGGAAGGAAAGAAGAGAAGTGCCGCTATTCAGGCCCAGCAGTTTATTTTCAAATCTGACTGCCAGCGTACCAAGGAAATCAGTAGATGGTATCCCCTCTGAACATACAGTATTTTGTCATATTAAAGTATTTTTCTGTGATCATGTGTGTAAATAATTAGCAATTATATAGAAATTAACAGTATATATTTCCGAGGGATCTTTTAGAGATATTGCTGCATATTATTTGCAGGCTTGCACAAGTACACTTACAGCAGTTTCTAATTAGTATTTGAAGATTACCCACACTATAAAACCTCACAGCTTAGAACTGAGTCTATGGAAGTTCTTGGGCACCTACTTTACTTTAAAGCACATATACCTAAAATGTAAGTCTTCAGTATTCTCACTCAGTTATTAGTTCTTTTAATGGATAAATATTCTATGGCTATATAAAAATCTTTGCTTCTGGCATGCCAGACCTACTCAAATATTGACAGCACTGAAAAGAAATGTACTTAACCTTCTCAGAGCCTTCAGAGTAAGCATTCTCATTTCTGTCTCATCTGCTGGGTCTAATCCAGCAGGTATTTTAATTGCATGCTTTTTAGAATGAGGTCTGACAATAAGCAGCATCAGGAGAAGAAAAGGTGGTAGTGCAACTTCTCTCCAGCAGTCCTACAGCCAGCGTGTTGACCCTGGGAGCTGGACACTTAAATTCCCTTCCTCTGGAGGAAATAAAGGCTCCAAAAAGTACCTTCCTTTTCCTATACAGTGTAAAACATCTCCAACAGAAGAGGCGGAGAATCACTCCAGCAAAAACGTGGTTCCCCTCAGTGTGCCTGAATCCCTCGACCAGTATCATGTCAGACACAGAGGCTTTGCTTCGCTGCGTGTTTCCCACGCTCGTGGTGAGCACTGTAGTCATGGTTTTAGATGAATGGGAAGGATGAGAAGAGGAACCAGCCCCTGCAGCACCAAGGAAGTTGATAACAGTCAGTTTACTTAGGTTTGAATAGATAAGTACCTACCAACGTTTCATTACTGCTGGCTGGGCGGAAATGGGAACACTAGAACACCTTAGCCAAGATTTTTTAGGAAAGCATTGACAGGGATCAATCCTTGCTTCACATACCCAGAACTGCTTCTTTTGCTGTAAAAAACCAAAAAGACTGTTTAACACCTTTTCACTGAACAGAGGTATTTCGTGAGCTCCCTTTTTGCAGTATGCTTCTCAGAAATAAAGCCACGTGCTTCGGAGGAGCGTTAGAGAAGAGCCGAATTGAGATCAGTGAGGCGGTGCCTGGCTGCACGTGTCCAGCAGAGTGTGATGTACTGCAGAGTGCAGCCCTCTGCCCTCATCATTTTCAGGTGGAATCAGTATTGGATTTTATGGCACACTTTAAGACGTTACGGCCTCTAAAACCCTTTCCATGCTTGGTGAGCAATTGAAAGCAATAGTTTGCATCTGCAGAGTGAAGCAATAAGCGATTTGTATAGGACCTTATGGTAGGCATCTCTTGCATCAGCTACCATGCATATTTTAGGAAATGCATGACTGTATTTCTTAGCAGGATCAATCATCTGTCACCTAATGACATTTTAATGTAAGAACTAACAGAAATTCCTATTTCCTTTGAGAATTACTGCCTGGAAGATATTTAATGTTTATGGGAGTAGACATGCTAGCACAGGTTCTTAGTGGGGAGGAAGCAGTCTTGTCCCATGGATGGTCTGTGAATTACCTCTATTGAAAAGTGCTGAAAAGGAGTTTTAACTGCTTTGGCCATTCCCTGTAATTTTAATTCTGAACATAGATTTAGATGATGATTCTGTCAACTAGACATTCAAACTTACATGATGCGAATTTCTAATTTGTCAGGTGAACGGAAAGGGCAATATTAAGTATATGATTTATATCTGCTTAGAAAGCCAATATGTAAAGACTGTCTTGCACATAGTTACTTCAATTTTTGGAGTACCAGATCCAATTGCAAATACTTTTGCAGCTTTTTGAAGCTATTGTAAGAACCTGAGCACTAACAATTGTTAGATACGTGGAGCTAAACTGGTATTTGTAATGAAGAGCGGAGGGCCCTGCCCTTACATGGGATGTTTGTAACTCTAAAGAGTTTAAGCCTCCCTGATCAAAAGGGATGATGCTGCAAAGACTTTGATAACTATTTTCTATGTTTAAAAAAAAAAAAAAAGATCATAGACTCATATGGATTTAAGAATCTTAGCAGTTTCAACACCAAGAACATAGATGTTTGCCTTGATCAATTTGTGAGGGATTTCCTAAATTCCCTGGAAATCCAACTTGAAAGCATGACTCCAGGCACAGTTTTGAACAACAAATTAAATCATGTAAATAGACTTATCCAATTTCAGTATTTACAGGGCCACTATCCTTAGAATAGCTGGGTGCTTCATGATACTTAATGTACTTAAATGAGTCACTAAATTATTAAGACCACAATTCAAATTATTAGTAATTTATATAGAAAGTTGAAGAAAGCTGATGTAATTATTCCATTATTCTACTGTGCTTTGCAGGTCCTAAAATGGTAGAATTCCACGGTCAGCAATTCCAGATCAACTCAAAGGACGGCAAGCCACTTTTTACAGTGGATGAAAATGAGGTTGTAATTGGCACAGATAAACTTCGAGTCACAGGTTTGTAACAGTTTAAGAAATGCCCACATAATAACCACCAGAAAAGCACAATAAAAATGGCATTTTTAACTACATCTTTATGTGTGAACACAAGTTCTGGTTTTACCTCATTAGAAAATAGAATCATAGAATCGTAGAATCGGTGAGGTTGGAAGGGACCTTTAAGATCATCAAGTCCAACCATTAACGTACCCTGACAAAAACCACTTCTAAACCATGTCCCTAAGCACCTCATCTACCCTTTTCTTAAATGGGATGGTGAAACTCTGAAACTTATCTTCAGAATTCTGAAGATAGTCTGACCTTTTTCAATAAATAATCATCAAGAACTTTTAACTGCAAAATAATAATATTTGTATATAAATGTGTACATATGTTTGCATGTGTGTATTTTATTTTAAAGCAATTAGCAATTGGAGCTGTACTGGTGCAATTTTTTTCTGAATTATTTAGCTTTTCCACAGCACAATGTTAACCAAAGCTGAAAAAATTCTAAATATTCCAGTTTGAGTTGTATTGAGTTTTTATTTGTGAAAACCTTTTAGACTCTTGATATTTTTGTATGGTTTTATCTTTCAAAGTATTTCTGCTCTGTGCATAGCACATGTGTCACAGATTGTGGTTTGTAGTACACTTAAAATGTCATCTATCAAAAGAGAAGTTTGTCTTAGGCTATTTCTGCCACTCACCAGAGTACACATTATCAAACTAAGATGTCAGAGTTATCACATGAAAAACTATTTCCTTTCATATGAACAAATAAAGTCAACCTTCATTTTCCAGGTGTGAGGTTGCATTAAAACAGGTACATCAAGGTGTGATTTCTCTTTAAGCGGAAGAATCCATCAAAGGAAATACCAAAATTATCCTATAACTTGTTTTCAATTACGTTTTTAATCTGATTGCAACTGTGGTGGGTTGACCTTAGCTGGACGCCAAGTGCCCACCAAAGCCTCTCTGTCGCTGCCCTCCTCAACTGGATGAGGGAGAGAAAATATAACGAAAGGCTCCTGGGTTGAGGTGAGGACAAGGAGGGATTGTTCAGCGATTACCGTCACGGGCAAAACAGACTCAACTTGGGGAAATGAGTTTGTTATCAATCAAAAAACAGAGTAGGATAATGAGAAAGCAGAACCTAAATCTCAGAACACCTCCCCCTCACCCCTGTCAGGGTCTCCCAGGCTCAAGTTCACTCCCAGTTTCTCTCCCTCCCCCACCAGTGGCGCAGGGGTTGGGAAATGGGGGTTATGATCAGTTCATCACACGTTGTCTCCGCTTCTCCTTCCTCCTCAGGGGGAGGACTCCTCACTGTCTTACCTTGCTCCAGCGTGGGGTCCCTCCCACGGGAGACAGACCTCCACTAACTTCTCCAATGTGGGTCCTTCCCACCACCTTCCCACAGGGTGCAGTTCTTCAGGACCAGGCTGCTCGCCCCTGACACGCAGACCCAATACAGCAACTATCATGTTTAACTTTTGATAATTATTGCTGCTCTGAAATCTTGAGGTCTTAATTTGAATGGATATATTCATATTTTTTCACCGTGCACCACTACAAATGTGGTAGTAACTATACAATTGGTGTCTCAAAGAGAAAGTTCAGTTATAATAAATGTGTTAATAAAATTTGTTTATGCCTGAGGATTTTATCTTAAGGTTTTTTTTTACTTTTTAACCTAATTGAAATTACAACTTTGTTTAAGAAGGAAACCGTATCAAATAATTATTGTTTGCCCAAGGGATGCTAAACTTTAATAGAAAAGCATGTTTAACAAAGATAGGAAAAACTGCATAATTGTTAACTGATTTGGAAAAGGTCTATCTCTGCTCGAAGTAAGTAAAAATCATTCACATGAGCTGAAATTGTTATGCTAAAACATGTATTCTGGCTTGTCCAATATTAATCCTTACACTACAAGGATAATTGTTTACTTTAACAGGTACTGTAAAAAGACACATTGCCTGCTTCTTTCTTATGCAGTAGTACAGTTCAAAAGCAAATCCATTAAAGTCACTGAGGTTATTTCAGTGTGAAATTATAGAAGCGAGAGGAGATGCGTGCCTACTTTGCTTCAAATTAATTTATTAAAAATGTGATTTAAATGATACTATTAGCATGAAGGATAAATTAGTAATACTTTGCATACTGAGATAATATTTTAAACATTTTAGGTAGAGAACAAGATCAATATGAAATAAATGTTGAGAAGTTCATACCATAAGAAACGGACTATCTCAGGTTTAAAATACACAATGAACATTTTGCAGTTTATGTGCAATATAGTGAACTATTTGATCTTATTTCTCCTTGTTTATGTGAATTATGAAAAGCTCAGTAACAATTTGTAAGAAAACTTGACAGTTTTCAACTAAAATATAATACAGCAAAGTGCAAATGTCTACGTTTTATGGTATTTCAGGAAAAATTTAAAAGTCTATAAGAACAAGATAATCCAACCCAACACCTCAGGAACTGTCATTTTCCAACAATTTGGTATGTTTGACCTCATACTATTGCAGTTCAGTCATTTTCTGGCCCATGTGGTAGAATAAAATTGTGTCAGACCCTCTCTCTGTTTTCCTAAGAAGAGCAAATGTCTGGGGAAAGTCATGGTCAGCGAAGTGTCTCAGATACCCCACAGGGTCACAGACGGGTCTAGATGCCCATGTTCAGACAACTGCGTTGAACCCCCCCATTGATGCAGCCTAGAGCATGATTCATCTCACCTTGAAGGAGACGCCTAGTCCTGGCATGCGGAGAGTTCTTCTGCTGACCAAAGGCAGTTGTCTACTTCAGGATGAGCTCAATGGCTCATTCAGCTCCCTTGGATATAGTGGCTGAGATCACATGCTTAAACATAAGCATCCAGCGGTGTTTGGAACGTAGCTTAGGCTACACGAGACACCACAAGGTATCGCTGTACCTACAGGAGACACTTCCTTTGATCGTGGCAGCTGGAGGCCAGGCAAGGTGTGCAAAGGTATTTTAGATGACAGTAGGTACATACAGTTAGGTACATACAATTAGCCTCTAGCTCATCTGTGACACCTACATCATAGACGCTTAAATATAAATCTATGAAACTGAAGTTCAACTTAACCCTTCATGACAATTAATGCTACCTGAAGGACCATGTACTCCAATTACCTCCTCTCTAATATTATTTCAGTAATGACCTGCATCTTTCACAGTTACTGTGCTGCTACAGAGGTATTGAACATCAGCATTTTGTTCTGGTAGGGTTTTATACATTCAGTTTGCATTGGTGACAGTCAAGCCCACCTCATAGAATCACAGAATCATAGAATCGGTGAGGTTGGAAGGGACCTTTAAGATCATCAAGTCCAACCATTAACCTACCCTGGTGAATCTACCACCTCCCTGGGCAGCCTATTCCAATGTTTAATAACCCTTTCAGTGTAAAAATATTTCCTGATATCTAATCTAAACCTGCCCTGGCATAACTTGAACCCATTTCCTCTTGTCCTATCACTTGTCACCAGGGAGAAGAATACACTCATAACAGTGTGTTGGCTGTCAGAGAGACAATTGCTTTCTAACAGTATTGCCATGGCAGAAGGAGTGAAATCGCAGCACTGGCTGGAAACAAAGATCTTCTGGGCAAATAACTATGGTCCATGTCCATAGTAGTCCTGCTTTTCTGCTCCCTTGCCTTCTCTGCAAACTTGCCAACTAGAAGCCTGACCATAGAAATATGTCCAGAGAAAATAGGCTCACGTAAATAAAATTACATACAATAAAAAAATAACTATAGTTCAGCAGTTATAAAAGGATCTCAACTACTGCACAGAAAAACTTTTTAGCAAGTGCAAATAATTATATATCATGACTGTTGTTATTGGGTAATATTTTGACAATTGATAGATAAGTAATTAACAGAAGGCAGTTGCTTACCTTCCACTCTTCTTGAAGAAAAGCTGGCAAGGCAATGGAGATCAGTGCCTTTATGGAGAAGCATACTGTATCACCCTTTCTGCAGTTTACTACTTGTCCTTCTGCTTGCTTGTCTTTCATAATCAAAGTATTTGCTGAGTGTTGTTGGTGATTTTCTAGTGCTCTGTTCTATGGAAAGGTTTTTTCAGTTTGAGTAGCTAACACTTAAGTGCAACGTTAAGATGTGTGTTTAATATAAACACTTCTGCTCAGAAGGGAAGTAGGAGACAATTTGAGGATATGAATAAACATTCTGTTAGACTTTGAAGAGGCAGATAGTCCTTGCTTGATAGTGTGTGTGAGGGTGTTAATGAAACTTGCTGACTTTGAACCTCTCGTTAAGAAAACTATCTCAATCATGTGTATTTTAGAACTAAATTATGGTAGATTCATAAACAATAGCCCACAGAATAGTAAATAGAGTAATACTCATATCTTAAAAATTGTTATTTATTCACAATTTAAAAGATAAAATAGGTAATGAAGATCAGAAATCAATTTAGGGCCATTTAAAAAAAAAAATTGCCTGTAGATTTTTTTTTTTTTAGTGTCATACTCTTCAAACTCAATGCTGTTTGATGAAGAAGTTTTTCTCAGAGGAAGGCAAGGTTGCTTGTTTAGAGGTGACAGTTCTAGAGAACGTAAATAAGCCTTTCCATTCCCTTTTACACCACCACCCCCCATGCTACCATTAACACTGATGTTTCCAGTTGGCTTTCTTCCATTAGACTTTATTTCCATGCAAGCAATACTATCTCTGTCACCACTGACCTGTCTTTCAGAGCAGGGTGCCCATTTTCGGAAGCAGGAGGCCTAGGCTGAATTCCCTCCTTGGCCCAGGAGAAGTCAATCCTGCGGTCCCACCTCCTGGGACAGTGCTCTGTAATGCCACAAAACGCGTTGGGTGCCCAGGGTGAGGGGACAGCTGGGAGCAAGCACTCTTCATGTCTGCCAGCAAAGTAAAGGTCCACCTCTGGCTAGGTGCTCCCTCATCTCTTCCTCTTCCATGATTCACCTTCAAAAAGAGAAGCAGAAGGTGAAATGCCCAGAGTTGCTCACTGCTAAGCGTGGGCTTCAACCTCCTGCAGTGGGGAGGGAGTGTTCCAGTGACAATGCTGCCTTATAAAGGCATTTGGAAAGACTATTTTTAATTAAAATGCTGTAATTCCTGGGTTTTAGTGCTGACTCCAGTAGCAATACACTTGAGCTCCCCTGGGGAGTTTGGTCTCTCTCTGCTCTCTCTGCCTTGTTTCTGAGACAAAGTGATGTGTAGACCAAGAGATCTGCCGTCCTGCACCAAGAGAGCGGAGCAGATCCCTAAAACAAGCATCTGCTTTGTTTCAAACAAGGCTTCAGCAGCTGTGATTGCACTCAGACCTCAAAAATCTCTGTACAAACAATTGCTCCCCTCCTCCAATCAATTTTACCAGACTCCTCTTGCTGACATCTCTCTGTGTATTTCTCTGTGTCATCTTCAATGCAAAAAGTCCAAACCTTGATAGGAATGTAAAAGTTGGGCTAGAAGAGGCATCTGATTTATCAGCTCACATCCCTTTCATAGACAAGTAGGTCATACAATTTCTGTTATAATCTTATCAAGCTACATCTCAATGCAAACAAATGCTATTAATTTCTCCATCACCAAATGTGAACTTACGTCTAAAAGGTGCTGTAGGACAAACACAAAAGGCACTATATAAATAGGTCCTAGCGTGAAGTGAGGAAAGCCTGTGAGACACAAGAGTTCCCTCTGCTGCCATGAGCTCTTCCTTCCTTGTGCCTTGCAGCTCTGCACATCCCGTAGCAAGACATCGTGAGGTCACCTTTGGCATGTGGCACCCCACACGCGGCAAGGTGTCCCCAGCAGCCTGTCTGCCCGCTCCTGAGCAGGATGCAGATCTCGTTTTGAGGATGGCTTTAAAAGTGACATCAAGACTCAGTAGAGCATTCCGAACTTGCTAGAAAAGGATTTCTGAGTAATAAAGTTCAGGAATGTTGTCAAAGCAAAGCAATCAGGATCAGAAAAAATTACTAGACAAGTTAGTTTGAGCTTAAATAATTAAGAAGGGAGCTACTGCCTGGAGAGGTAAGACTATACCTGGATGACCTGATAAAGTCATATTTGCAAAATAATTGAGATATCTCTTTATTAGTGACTTGTCTTTTTCATTCCTGTTGCCTGTTTCCCACTGTCTGTGTCATCTGAAATCATTAGTAATTATCTTTTTTCTTCCAAGTCCGTGATAAAATGTTGCACTACATTTGGCCCCACTGGTAACACATCCCCTCACTCATAGTTCTCTGTTTGCAGTTATGTTTTAAGACCTATCCATCAATTTTAATCCATATAGTGCCTTCCAGGATGACTTGTGTTGCTCTAATCTCTTAATCAAAATGTGATGTGATATCGAAGTAAACGTCTATGGAATTTTATTACACTCATACTATTACCTTTATCAGCCAAGCTTGTCATCTCATTTTCAATTCAAAGATATAAATGTATTCGTACTCAGTGCTATACTGCATACAAAAACGGTGCAGGAAGTGCGGAAGATGGTGTTTAATTACTCTGCTAGAGGATCTCAGTATTTTGTGCTTGCCTTTCATATTCTGGGACCTCAGTTTCTTGACTTTCACCTGAGTGAGAGTGAGTATGTGAGAAAGAGCACAACTGAATTTCTCATGTTTTTCCCTGAAGCCACTGGTACAGATACTTACAACTTTTAATTACACTTTTTAATCCATTTTGGAAATAAAAATCAATAAAGATGAGCTATAGTGATTGCATGGATTTCTAAAGATGACAGAAGAATTATATGAAAATCAGGCAGAGCACAGAGTAGAGCCTTTCCAGTTTTGTTTTTCAGGTGTTGTCTAATGTGGAAACAGAACTCACCGGCTGAGTTTGAGACACATCTTTTCCTTTTGAAGTTGTTATTTATTACGTCGTGGTAGCAAATAATACACTGTGTTCATGTAGTTAAACATGGAAAAGAGGCTCCACTTACGTTTTATTACTCTGATTATTACTCTGATTGCTAGATATGCTTTTTCATGATTCTGAAATATTAATGGAAGTGCTGATTTCCTTGCCTAATCTTCCATCTGAATGGAAACTATATGTTTTAAAGCAAGTGGGCTAAATGAAAAAAAATATCTATTTTTTTACATATGGCCATACCAGGAAAAATCTCTAAAAATGCAATGATAAGACTAGATTTTTTAATAGCAGTAAAATAGTGTCATACCATTAGGTTCCAGTATGTACTGGCTATTTCAGTGCTTTCAATCTGAGGACTGCATCTATAGTAATCATGCGCTGTAACATGCAAACACTTAAGGTGCTTTACATATGTGCCACTCAAAATTCCTCACTGGAACAGAAGCTCTTCAAAAACAGGCTGGAAAGGAGAGGGAGGAGTTGCCCTTTATGTGGGAGAGAAGCGGGAACAGCCAGTGCTCGGCCTCGGGATGGATGACGAGTGGGTACTGCAGACCACCTGATTGGGAGGAAGCAGATGAGGCCTTCTTCAGACAATGGGAAAAAGCCACCTGATAATTGATACGTCTTTCTGTCTGGAATAACAGTGTTATCAAACACTCAGCTTTTCCTACAGACCTTATAACCAGATGGATATGGATCTTGTATCCAGAAACTGTGCCAAGATCCTCTCTATGTGACACTGGTTTCTAGATATCAAGAAACTGGCACAAAGTTGAACTCTGCCACCGTGGCCATTGCATGTAAGGATGTGCAGCAGTGTAGCAAGACATGAAATTTCAAACTATGGACTTTCAGTCAATGGGCATTATAAGAAGCTGTGCGGCTTATCTAAGAATGGGAATTCACTTGTATCGTCTTCATTATACCTCATCCTATGACACAGTAAAGCTAACATGGTACTGAAAATTGCTGAAAAAATTTAACAGCTGTCTAATGGAAAAGGAAATGGATTCCAAACTATGCTCAAGTGGAAGAGCACACCATATAACGTATGTTGGTATAGTAGATGCATGCATGAGTAAGAAAAAGGAAGGGGAAATAAAGGAAAGTAAAAATTGCCTCCCAAGGTCATCAAGCCAAAATATGCATCCGCAGCAGCATTTTGTTCAGTCAGGAGTGCACTTTTGCTGCAGATTTGATGGTTCTGACAGCTCTCACATCCTGCTGGTTTATACCATGGAGGAGTCAGGGAGTGAATACAGTGGATTCCTTTGGGGTGAAACTGAACAGAGAAATGGGCTCCAAGAATGCATTACTTGATCAAAATAAGAAATATGTTTTAAGCCCACAGGATAAGACTAGAGTTGGTCCAAAGTAAAAGCCCCTAAATCTGTGTGAGCAGCAGATCTCTATCACCAAGTGTGTCACTCTATAAATCCACCCTTTTCAGGTCACACTCCCTCCTAACATAGACGTACCTAAAGACTTCCCAGAACTACAATTGGAAGACATTAAGATCAAGCTATGACCCCTGATAAATCGTGTATTTGGAACTCATTCGAAGTTACTGACAAGATAAGTCTTTTGTTAGCACGGGAAGTGTAGTGACAGTATATATTTCACTGAAATTACAACTCATTCACTGTAATCCAAGATGAAAATCTGAGCAAGGAAAACAGTGAAATGCTTGCTTTTCTAAGAATTGTCCTGTAGGACCTAGTGGAATGACGGACAGTGAGGCATCATGATATATTCTCAGAGGAACAGTGTCAGAAGAATCACGTTTGAGAAAAACTTCAATTCATTGCCATCTCTAGCTGGCAAGTAAACTAAGTCAGAATTTTTGACAGATCAGCATATCACTGCAAAATACCCTCGTTGTACCAAATCAGCATTTTCCTATGAACTTCTTTCATTCCTTAGGGTTTTTTCTTCATCATCTCCAATGTGTAAGGTTGTCACCTTGTAACACCCACCAGCACAAATACAAGAACAGGAAAATAATTAACCATGTCAGGCCAGCAATTGGGGTTTGTCTTGCAAAATAATCTTACTGCTAATGAAGAAGGATTAAAGTCCTGTCTGAATTAATGAATTTTGTATTTTCTAGTTTTATATTCATGGCAGCAAGCAGATTCCAGAAAGACTCATCTATTTAAATTAATGATGAGGATATCAACAGCTAAACAAAATTTAAACAGAAGCTTAGAAATCCATGGTACCTTGAAGTGGTGAAGTGATCCAGTATGGCACTTCTTAATATTTTGTTCAGTTCTCTCTCTTCCATCCAAGCTAAGGAGATTTCATTCTAAGGAATCATGATTTCAGCTAGAGCGCTTCTCAGGAAGCAGCACGTTTCATGCTTGCTTAGGATATCCTGAGAACTTTCCCCCAGCCCTCATGAAGTGGCAAGTGTTCCCATCAGTTGCCTCGGTGATGTGTTAATTTCTAATGCTATCTCTTGATCTCACATTTTTCCTTTTATCATGTTCTCTGTTGTTCCCCCCGCTGATTTTTATTTTCCTTTTATATCATGTCTAACACTGCATCCAAACCATCTACATCATACTTTCTAATCATCCATTTCCCCTTGCCTTTCCTTCCTTCTGCCTGCTTCTACACGTACTTTCACTTTTTCATTCCAATGTCATCAGGTTTTCCAGACAGAACACAGTAAAAAATGGTTTTGTTTTGTTTGCACATATAATTGCGTTTAATATGTTAACTATGATCATATTACTATTTAAATAAGGATGTTCGTGCATACATGCATGCATATTCACCAGCCTGCAGATCAAGAGGGCTCTTAAGAGTTTGTTTCTCTAGATGGAGTCCAAACCCCTGACTTAAAGCTTTCTACAGCCCAGAATTCTTCCCTGAGGGTAACTGCATTCTGTTTTAATTCAAAGAGCAGCCAGAAAAGCCATGTTGAGTAATATCCTAGCCATTAAAATATATTGCCTTGCTACATAGTTACCCAAAAAGTGCTTAGATACATGAATAAGGTGAAGTTCACGCAACCTAAGGCCTCCCTGGTCCTGGATGAGAACCTTCAGGAAGCCAATGCACAGAAGGTGAGAGGCTCCACCCTTGCTGCAGCTGCTGGTGTTTAGCTGCTTTTTTGCTGATCAAAGGGATGGCTTAAGCTGAGAGGCTTTTGTACCACTTTAGCTAGTTTCTGATCCCAGTGAAGCTCAGGCAGGAGGTGGTCGCTGGGCTGGTGATACTGCGATGATGCTAGTCCTCATGAGAGCAGAAATGGAGGCGCTTGGAGAACTTTCAGGTCCAACAGGGAGGCTCCTGATGAGGTTGCGTGCCTGTTTATTGCGGGGACAGTTTGGAGCTTGTGGTTTTGGACGAGTTGTTTTGGTAGGGCATATCTTTACTGCTGAACAGAGAAAGAGGCAGAGCAGGTCGCTTACGTGAGGTCTGCCTGCAGAGGGGTGAGGCCCCTCTGTAAAGCAGCTCTGCCCACACTGAGCAAGGAGGCTGTGAAGGAGGGAGAAACGTTACACCAGCGATTTACCTGCTCTGCTGCCTGGTTCAGTGCAGTAGATGCATTTATCAAATCAATATTCACACTGAGGAAGAGGGCTTGCAAACCAAGTTTCCTGCCGTCTAGCCAGATATTCTGATTGTCGTCACATTATTCTGCAAGACTTCAGTATTTCTCTTCTGCCAGCAGCTATGTTTGGAGGGGAACTGGAGGCTGTTACCGTGTGGAAGCTGGCAGTGTGAACATGTAATGTTTAGCTACTTCATTAACTGCCTCACCATAATTTTTTTTACCATCTGAATTGCTCTCTTGAACCTCAGCACCTGGGACCTAGGTTGAAAATTGACTTTTGTGCTGCTATAGGCAACCTGAATTCCTAAATATGTTAAATGTCCAGGACCTAAAATTCATGTAAGTCCTTATTTGGCTTTATCCTCTAAGCATGCAGTCTTGCTTCTACATCACAGTGTAAATTCTCAGAGGAGGACCAGCATCCTTGGCATGCTGCACTCCCTGCTGTGAACTCCAGTCTTGAAAATTATGTCTTTATTATCATAGCATTTCTTGCACAAATTAACTTAGAACCACACAGGAAGAGTACACTGCAAGAGTGAGAACACTAGATGCGAAGAAGAAAGAGTAAGGTTAATAGTAGGTGGGCTACAAAGAAAAATTAAAATAATGACTTGTGACAACAAAGCCATGGACTCTGATTTTCAGGAAGGTCCTGATATTAAGGTGATGAGGCTACATGGTAGGCCCTTTACAGGAAGGATCTTATGAACAGTTTATGAATCTGCAGCCATGAACTTCATCAGGGTTCTGGATGTCCGGGCTTTAAGATGTATTTGCCTGCAGCAGCGCAACAGAAATAATCCTTTCCTACTGGCGCCTTGCTTTGCCCCACCTGCAGACGTACCACCACACAGGGGGAAGCACTGTTTCTTCCCTGTTGGGATGAAACTACTCTTATTTCAGGAGGTAAACTATCTGATCCCATCATCGTTGCCATTTCATGTGCGTAAATACCATTTTATATTCAGCAAGTCTGCCTAAAAATAGAGGGAAATCTCTGATGAGGCTACATGCCAGAATTTGTGCTATGAATATAATACTCTGAAATAAATACAATTATTTGACTGTAATATTTGCAAAGGTTTTGTGGGATTTTCATTACCTCTGTGAACTGTAATGGAAATCTTATTTTCTTATTTTGGAGTCCCAAGTAGCTTAAAATTCTTCTGTCTTCAGACTTTTTAGGTTTCGTTTTAAGAATTTACACCTGTACTTTTACATTACCTGTGTGTTGTGTTGTTCCAATCAATACTGTAATAGTAAAACTGTAGCTATATTTTAATTATCTTGTTAATTGTTAATACACGGGTTTATATCCTAATTTCTGGTATCAAAGTGGCCATATAAATCACTGTTGCTATTTTTTGTTTTGCATTTGATCTTTTACAATATGGTATTTTTCTTTTTTTTTCAGGGCCTGAAGGAGCACTTTTTGAACACTCTGTAGAAACACCACTTGTGAAGGCAGAAGCTTTTAAACAGCTTAGGTAAGAATTTATACATAAAACCATAAATCTAATAAAAATGTTATTTGCTATATAGATATTAGTATTTTACTGAACAAGGGATTTTCATCAGCATTTACAGAACTACTAATAACTTGGTTTTTCTATTTTGTGTGACATGTTTTGAAGGAAAATTATAACATTGCTCTGCAATTTTGAAATATATTATGAATGATTTGTTGCCATTGGTTAATATATAAAGCCTAAAAAAATATTGTTGAAAATTTTTCTGAAAACTTGCATTTTACAATTTTGAAACACTGAAGTACGACCTTTTCTATGATAGATGCTGCTTGTCTGCAGTAGGTCATTGGCCTATTCTTAGACAAGAGTTTTAGAAATTAGTATCAATCTGGGGAAACAGACTAATAAGAAAAACTTGGAAATGTCCAAAGAAAGCCCTGTATAACTAAAAAGCAGTTTGGGGTAAGAAAATCATTATAAAGTACCTTGTATGTTTCAGAACTCCTTAACTCTGGGCTAGCATTTCTGTCTGCATTATTCTATGTAATTTTGAGTATCCAAAATTAATTTACATTATGTTGGTTATGATGAGATAGTAAACTCAATTCATGTTCTGTTCATGAACATGTTATGTTTCATTTTATAAGCCAGTTCGAAGAAAGATTTGAAGTGAAAGAGGATCTCTTTAACAATTATACTTCTCTCCTTTCATACCTTGGCAGTCTGCTATGTTCTGTCATAATTTCTCTTCTTAGAGTTTCTTTTCTAATAGGGATAACTATTAGAGACTAGCGTAAGATGATTAAAGCTTTCAAGAACACTGTCTGGTTCTTGGTGACTGAATTTTCAAATTGAAAATGGCAAATGAGAGGGAGACTATTAAGATACTTCTTTTAATTTTCTCCTTTATATTTAAAATTTAATCACAGTAAGATACCTTGCGCTTGCATTTGAAGATAGAATGAGCTCAAGAGATTCGCTTTTACATATTGATCTCCACTTTCAAAAATGGGTTTCTTCTACTGTGGTAGAATTTGGATATGACAGGCTTTGACCGATATGTAGGATTCTGCACTGTAGTGAACATTGTCTGGTTTTGGAGGGAGTGGATTCATTATGTTGTAAATTTGTCATTTCCTATGATTATCTCAATTTTGATAAAGTAGGACATCGAATTTTGTAATTACAAAGCCAAGAAACTCTGCAAATTTTAATTGGATGCATATCCATTTTTTTCTGTCGTTGTTACTTTGCTTCAAATATATCATCAATTAATAATATTTTAATAGGCTTAAAGCTAATAGTTTTGTCCTGCAGCCATTATGCTAAGTTACATTTTAAGTTCTTATCTGCACTTTGTTTAAAAACAATTACACTGCTTCGGACTGCATACAACTATTGTTAGTATAAGTTTTTCATCTGTTTTTGAAATAAGATACCATTTGAAGGAAGACTTTGAGATTAATTCAAAGTGTTTGTAAAGTTCTTTTGCGTGGATAAGTTTACCTCATGGCTTATCTCTTTATGATTTTCACCATGTCAACTTTTAGCGCATGTTTCAATGTAGAATGTTGCTTTGTGTTAGCAGAGCTTGAGTGTAATAGTTAAAATCCCATTCAATTCTGTCTGAAACCCTGTAAGTTCTGTCTTACAAAAGTAGGAAGTGCCGATTCTTCCAGAATTTCAGGAAGTTATGCTAATACTTATTATAATGTCAAGGAAGTACCTATGTGGGTCATCAACACTGACACTTGTGATTGACATTAATATCTGACATAAATCTAGAGCTGCTAAACAGCTGTGCTAGAAACTGAGTTAGCTTAACCCTAAGAAAGATGCTGAATATCAGGGCATGAAGCTGTGCAGTGAATACATCACTCACTCCTGCTGTGGCTGCGTCTGAAGACCTGAAGCTTTCCCAAAGCAGTTCAAAATGCCTCATT
>VXBO01013376.1:426783-473641 GCA_013400135.1 Rhinoptilus africanus | reverse complement strand
TTTTTTTTTTTTTGCTGTCTTTACCACGCGTAATCAGTGTCAGGTCTGAAGGCAGAGACAGCAATGATTCCATGGAGGGCTTCTGGGGAGGATTGAAAAGCAAATGTGTTTGTCTGCAGTGCAGATGCTAAGCTAAGATGTAAACAGAGAGGAGCAATTTACAAGGCTCATAGTGGTAAAAGGTTATTTTCAAGGGTAACCTTAAATGCCAGTGTAAACAAAATTCATGCATTCTGTTGTGAAGAGGTGGAGACAAGTTTACCATGAATGGCAATTTTCTAATGCTTTATAAATATTCTGTTTCGTTCCATGCTGTTAAATATAGGAAGCTATCTGATGAAAAGCACTTTGGTATGAAAATTTAAAATGCAATTTTAAGTGTTGCTTCTCTATTTTAAATTTAAATATGCTTTCCTTCCAGATTAAGGTAGTGAGTATCAAGTTATAGGTAATATAACCTATTTGCTCACCTCAAGCCTTATATCCGCACTTTCACCATCTATTAGTCTTCTGCTATTTTTCCTCTATTTTTCCTTCAGTGGTTGTGCTGTGCCATGTGAATGTGATACACTGGGTGAATGCGATATCAAGTGCCGTGGCATGCAGCCTTAAATTTAGGGACGTCCGCTTCAAGAAAACCCATCCACTTGCAATGTAGTTGCGTGTTTCAAGGCGCTGACTGGAAAGCTGTTAATGCTCATAACTTTTCAGCTTGTGTCATACGAAGGGAGGCCACGTTCATTCTCTGTCATTCAGATTTAGGACAGTATCGCAAACAAAGCTGACACAAATGGCCCTCTGAATTACACATTCTGCTGGCTTTCCTGTCCAAATGCCGAATTTCAAGACAGACTGCTTTTCTGGAAACAAAGAGATAAGTGTCTTCGAACAGATCCTTTTATAGCTAAGTATAGGAGACAGAGCAATGCAATTATACTGCAGTCAGTAACTGTCTTTTCATCCTGTAATTTGAAGGAAACATATAGAGTCCTTTTTCAGTCTAATAGATTGAATTCATGACTCATCCATAAAGAAGATGTGCTTGCACTTACTTCCAACTGATAGGAAGAATTCTATGATTCTGTGAATTAGAATAACAAAAATCTACATTTCAAAATCGAAGCATTCTTAGGTTTAAAATAGCATTACCAACTTTTGAATTCCTTTCCTGGAATTCTTATTTCTACATAAGATACCTAGTTTCCATTTACCAAATTTGTTAAGACATTAAGACATAGTCGAAACATAAAAACAGGGTCTCGCGTGTAATAAGTGTCTGACAAACATCCCAATGGCATGGTTACAGGAAGATTTGGATATATCCAGGAAATATCCTCCCCAGACAAACACCACTGTGGAGGTACCTGGTTAAAATTAGTCAGTTGTAATTAGTGAGAAAAGAAGTACGTCTGGACTCCTACATCTCTCTGCAATCTAGTTGCCTGGTGTAGTCAAGCACCGACACAGCTTCCAGGAGCAGGAGTGCTTCTTTGACAGCAAGCCCCTATCTGTTGGGAGATATCTCCCTTCCTTGGGCTGAATCTGTTCTTCTGTATGGTCGTGGGACCACAGGAGAGCAAGCAAGAGGAAGCACAAGTTATTCTTGTGTTTAAGGCATTCCGCCAAGAACAGGAGGAGGCCAGGGGTTTGCAGTTACGATTTAAAACATAATCCTGGAAGAAGAACCAGGTGACTGTCCTGACCACTACATTTTCTCCTCTTTATTTGTCCTGTTTCTTGCTGGATTACTTGGTTGTGCAAAGACTGACATTCAACCCAGGGATGGCCATAATTCAGCTCTTTACTCCCACCAAGCTGGTTTCTACAACTTTCATTCCCCTCATGATGAGGAAGGAATTGAACCGATGCTTCATAATCCTTGCTGAATAGCAAAATCAATAGGATTGTATTATATGTAATATAAAATTATATATATTACAATACATTTTTCAATATTATTTAGAATATTATAAAAATATGGAAAATGTTATCTCTTCCCTGGTTTTCCATAAAAGTGGCCGCAGCCCTTGTGCTTTGGTGTGTATTTGGCATGTTGAGAACTTGCCTTAATTAGGTCTCCTGGGTCTTCCGTGGACTGTAGTTCTAACTGGATCACAGCAAAGTTCTAACAGAAACCAGGTACCTTGCTTTCCAAAAGAAGGACTTTAAACAGAATTATAGAATTCTGTGTCCAGATATGTAATTTATGATCCAAAATGTAGGTGGAAAATGTATAACAGCAACTAATGGAACGAGCTGCTGTAGACAGAGGCATTTTTAGCAATTCCCTAAAAGCCAGCTTCTCCCCAGGTTCCATGTTAGGTACTGGAAGTAGCCTCTTCGCTCTTCCGATATTATCCAGAGTTTCGTGCTAGCACACATACCCTTTTATCCCCAGTTATCAAATAACACTCTCTTTGTGAAAAACTACTGTCTTGGTCCAGATGCTTTTCCAGTCTGATGCTAAAATATTTTTCAGATAATTTATAGAACTTCAGAATATTATTTAGCACATTATTCTATTCCTTCTGTATTTCATATCCTTAAATAACACATTACTCATACATAGTTTTGTCATTTTGGTACTGTTCACTTCTTGTGATCTACACGTCTTGAGGTTTTCTAAGGGAAAACAATGGACCAGCAAAGCTATGTGAATCTCAAAACAATGTTCCTGAACTGGGCACTTGTGTCTCACAAAGTGATGGAAATGTGCTTACAGAAGTGACATCCTTCCATTTATTGACTAATTGTATACCATGCATAATGAATATACTGCTCATAGTAGTCGCTTTGTTCTTCTATTTGCCATAAGTGGATGTCTGACAGCCAGCAACTGTGCCGTCTGAGCACAAATCCCATGGGAAATCACTTTTAGTACAGTCAGTTCGTGGTATTTTGCCAGTTCTTCAACTGAGGGTTTATTAATACTTACAGAAGTGACCCACATCATTCCACCCTTCTTGCATTTGAAAAGCAGTGTAGCAGGAAAGGTGTCACTATTCCAGGCAGTCAACGTTTGTCAGACTGTGATTATAAATATATATATATAAAATGTTATCATTTAACATATCATTCAATAGCTTATGGGTATATTATGAAAAGATTTCAGTATTTCTCGGGGAAACAGACATATTTTAAACAAATGCATATTTGCATTGACTAAAACTTTATAATATATAATTTAAGAAGCATTGCTTTATATTTTAATGAAATACCTATGTCCAACACTCAGAAGCATCAAAGTATATATTTACTAGCTTGTGACTTACATGTTGTAGAATATCGATAGTTTCAGGGCATAATTATACACCTTCAAGGTATTTGGTTAAGGTAAATTACTGTTCTGATGGGTTGCTGGTAGACCTCCCATCTCTCTGTATTCAGAATAAATATGTCCCCTTTAATTTTGACTTCTGTTCTGTGGTATCCAATAGCTCCACTTTTCTTACAGCACCTACTTCTCTCTGACTCTTTATGAAGGCTTGCTTTTAGCCTTGCCATTCCTCATTCATAATATGATTTCCTTTTGCACTCAAAGTATAGATTTGCTTGGGTACGCTGTAGAAGACAGAGAGAAAGGCTGGAAACTGCCATTGTGGGGTTTTATGGGTGTACGAATAAGAATTATGAAGGAAATCTAGAAAGAGATGTATAGAAGCCAACCAGGGTAAAAACATTTGCTAAATCATTGCTTAATCATGTTTGTAATACTAATGCTTACATGCTAATTGCCTAAAAAACCCATCTGACTAATTGAAGTACAGTGATTTTTATTTGCATTCGTTTTACAAATAAAAAGCCCAGTCAGTCAGAAGAGAATGAAGTACATAATGGCAAAGTAAGTCTACAGTTATGAGTCAGTATTTGTAAAGCATCTCTGCCCCCTGACTAGTGAGATATTTCTACTGCAATTTTATGAGCCCTGGCGTTAATTTGCTTGATATAAATTTGCATTCATATCCTTAACTGTGTTCAGGTTAACTAAGAACACCATCAAATACTGCTTTTGGAAGCTTAAAGAATTTCTTTCTATTTGTCTGATGAACTCAAATCTATGAAAAGGCATAGTTTAAAAGCATTGGATGGTACAGGACATCATGTTTATCAACTTTTCAGAAACATTTCTGACTCAGATACTTAAAAATACCTTATTAGCTAGGGCTTGTTTACTACTTCCCATCTAGTCTTCTTTTAAGCAGGGATTTTTCTTGAAAATACTAATCTTAAAGTGAAAAGAATTTTCCAAACACAATCTGTTTTCTCCATCTTGTGTTACTAGCTATTTGTGCATGCCCATGTTCGTGCAAAATCTCGTTCATTGCAATTTAGTTTACAAACTACAGCACTTCACCTGCAGGGTTTATATACCATTGGACGTTGTGGACTCTGTGACCTTAGGAGATGGAGCTAATAAGCTCTCTACTTATTAGATCTTCTGTAATTCTGAGCCTGCAGAGGGACTCTGTCCTGCTCTCACAGAAGAGGTTTCCCTCCTGAGGTAGTAGGGACATTTGGTGACCAGTGGGAACAGAGCCTCAGCTGGCAGTCAGATGTGCTGGCTCTCCTGAGCGCCTACAGCAGGTTTCCTCTTTCGAAGGAATGCTAATCTCTGAAACCCCTGAGTGAGTGAGATGTCTCAGTAACAGCAGGAGAGGAAATCCATGCACCGAAATTAGTAGCCGTTTTGCCAGGCAAGATCTCCCTGAGCACACATGACAGGTTTCTGCCCACCATCACCACTGGCTTTCCCTTAAGCCAGTCAGGTGGCTGATGTTCTTCCTAAAGCCTCAGGTTTTCACTTAACATATCAAAAGCAATAGGAGTTGTTTCTGCTGGTCGTACGGGACACAGCCATTTACGTGGTTTCCATAGCTGCTGATGTCAGTAGTGCAAAGGTGTAATGGTTTCTACACCTACGCTGCTCAACTGAGTGCTTGACAATGTCAGGCTGCTCGGTGAGATTGCTAAAGGGAACTTGTCGTCAGCGATTACAGAATACTCCACCAGAGCGCAAGCTACCGTGAAATTTTCATTAATGATTGTCGCAGTTACAGACGCCTTGCAGATGACCACCTGGAGCTCTATTTGGAAGTCTGTAATTGTGCTGTCACTGGTCTAAAACATGATGTTGAGCTGGGTAGAGCATCCTTTACGTTATCTTTCACCTATGTAACTGTCTGAACATATGTCAAGGGAGCTGGGGGGGAGACATGGAAGAGGAGTCAACCACCATAAGGATGCGCATGTGACAAACACTGGAAGAAGGAAGGGAAGCATTTCCTAATAAGAGTAATTCTTCCAAGATATATTGTACGTGTGCACAGTTACTACTCACAGTCTTTCCCGTCTCCTTCAGCCGGTGTGTGCGGCTGAGATACGATACTTCAGTTGTGAGGAATCTGACGAGAGCGTGGCACCTTCAGCCACTCTACTAATGCATCACAAGAGGGGAAGGGTATGACCTGCTTGTCAGCAAAGACCTCTTCGCTTGAGTGTTTCTTTTCACACAGAACAAATGGACAGTGTGAACAGGGTGTACTGAAGAATTCCGGTTACTTGAAATCTTTCTATATGCTTCTGCAGATTAAAGGAAAAATTTGCTTGAGGTATATAAAAGAAAGGCATAGAAAATTTCAACATGGAAGATAATTTTATGAAAACAAAGACTCATAATGAAAATACTAACCAGATTTTTACAACAGTAATGCAAAAAGTGCTATTATACGAGAGTAAAATTTTATAAAACAATAGGTTGTTTTATAATATCATTAAAGTTGTTTGAAAAAGATAGCTACGCTGGAAACATCTGTGATATGCCAGATTCAATCACATTCACTGGGGCCTTGGCCATTTTTAATTACCTGGAGAGTCAGCACATCATAAAATTGAGGTCATCACAGAGACCTCTTTTGATTTAGCTCTGCTTACAACTCTTTATCACAACTGTCAGTCTTGAGAGAGGCTTCTATTTTAATCATATCTCGGTTCTGATCTTTGGTCTTCATTCCTTCAACAAGTCTGCATTGAGTGACAGTGGACAAACAGGCAAAACCACCCCAATATTTAAGATGGATGGAGAATTAGTAAATTAATAACTACACTGTAATAATCACATCTGCTATGTTTTTGAATAGGTTATAAGTGTTGTTTAAAATTGCTTTTATAGTCTTTTCAAAGTAACATTAAAACTGGGCACTGTTTTATTCTCTTTTTAAGAGAATGTATAATGCGTTTGTCCTAGAACTTTGAACATTTCTTTTATGTTGCTTACATAATATAAGTTCTGTTAACCAAAACCTTGGGAGCCGGAAACATCTGTTATTCAAATCTGGCTTCGTAATTGTGCTGTGCACAGACATCATCCCTAAACCATAAGCAGTGCTCGTGCCTGCTGTGCTTTCACAGAACAATTCCCTGGAATACAGAATCTCATAACTGAGATTTACTGGAATCATCTGTTGCCGCTCATTTCAGATTTAGAACATAAATACAAAAAAAATTTGAAACACGGACTATTTCAAGAAATAAAACTACGATGAGAATTTTTAATTTAAATTAAAGGGAAATATGCTGAAGAACATACCAGCTGACAGAAGAGCAGCAAATACTCCCAGCATCTAAGAATGCCACCCAAAAGGAATGGAGTGCCTCAGGGATCTGCCCTTTATCCTTGATCATTTCTAGCAATGCACAAGATAAGCTTAAAATAAAACCCAATAGACTTATTTATTTAAAAGTCAACAACATTTCCTATATACCTGGAGTGGGGTTAAAAAACAAAACCAAACAAACCAACCCTCCTTGTCTGTTTGTATCTGTATTCGGCTGATCCAAAATGACTTCTTCATTGTTCATGTGTGTGATTCAGCTGATAATTCAGCACATGTTTCTGCTTACCACTCAGGCTGCATTCATCCAACAGAGTCCAAACCTAGAGGACCTCTGTGTGCCCAAAATGAGCAGATGCATCTGAGTTGCTCATCCGGATTTGGAATTCCCTCTCTGTTAGCAGAAAGACTGATTCAGATTCACCATTAACTCATTCATTCGTTCATTCATTCACTGACTGAAATGTGAAGGAATCCTCCCACAAACCCACACAGATGCATTTTCAGAGACATTCATATACCTGGAGCATGGCCCCAAGGCTTTACAACTGCTCAGGCAGATAGTTCAGGTGGAATTGATTCAACTCATTTAGACATCTGGAGCGTAGCTATCTACACCAGGTCTCATCACCTCTTTCTGGAAGGCAACAGGTTCTGTTAGGGCATATGACATTTTATCCTAACAGAGACATCTAAAATAGATCGGATTAATTATGCCCCAGCAGTGCCTATTTCTCTCTTTTAATTTGAAGAGGGCACGGGGGATCACCTATACGCCTTACTATAGGCAACTACATTTGTTCAGAGGAATCGCGCGCTTATCAACTATGCCATGTTTGGTTAAGCTCTGAAGAAGTGAAAATTCATCATAAGAAACAAGGCCACGCACTGTGCTGGGAAATGTTCAAATCCCAGAGTAAAGCTTTTCCACTTGTAACCCTATATTCCATGAATTCATCTAAATTGTTAATCATAGTTTATATAACCTTGTAACTAGGATTAGCAAAAGCTGTCGATTGCTGGCTCTTGTTTGATATGAGGTAATGAGGCATTGAGTCCTTCCAAGCTAATAATTAGCTTGGAGGCCCTGGCCATGCTAGAACCTTATCTTTTCGGAAAAGTCATGACACCATCATATTTGCCTAAAATAAGTGTCTTTTCTAAGTTGGTAAAAATCCATAGTTGTCTTATACTCACTCAAGATATTGAGAATTTCAAAATACAGTCCTAATGTTTTCATTTTCTAAATCTCTTCTTTCTTCAAATCATCTGCATCAAATTCAGACTTCTTTTTATACTAATCTTAGTAATTGTATGTCAGCCTCCCATGCTTGTATTTAGATGTGTATTTATTATCTTTTACAGTTGTGCCTGTTGACTCCAGCATTTCTTGTTCTGAAGGTTTTTCTGATTTTCTGTACTGCTCTGCACCAGTCATCTCCAATGTCTTCCTGCAATTTATTCTTTCTTAAAGGTTAGAAATCTGAAAATTTGTATTATGAAAACAGCACAGTCTCTTTTTTCTTCGTATTTTGGATCATCAGATTGCCCACAGCCTGAAGCAGAAGAGAGTATAGAGCAATCTTATTTTGTTTGTGCTTTTCTTTCATGGAGTTCTTAACAAAGAAGTCATTAGAGGAACACAATCCGTTCTGGTTTCTTGGGTCCTTCAGCTCTGATGTTGCAACACGTAAAATTTAGGCACCCTGATTCAGGCATAGAGCAAGTAACAGACTTTACTTTTCCAAGCTGTTTGACTTGTAAGATTGTAATAACTCTGTGGATGAAATCCTTTAAATATAGATTCATGGAGGAGTGGATAAATTTATCTATGGACAAATGAATTTATCCACAGAGTCTGATTAATTATGTTTTTATTTCTATCCAATGATTGTCTAATGTAAAACACACAAAGAGGTAAAGAATCCTTTCTGCAGCAACTCAAGATTCTGTGAGGTCATTATAAGATTGTTTTAGCTTTAGAAAATGCATTCCCTATAGGTGAGCTATGCTTAGCTGAGCCTAATGATTATTTGTGATCTGACTTCTTGGTTTCTCCATTCTACCACCGCATGGCTCTTCATGAAATATTGACTCCGTTGTTATAAATGGGATTTTTGGCATTTCACTGTGGCTCCCCTTTATTCCAGCCAAGCACAATGAGCCCGGCTGTGTGTCATGTATGAGATGCCAGGAGGCAGAATATGAAAATGATTCAATGGTCTTTTTTTTCCCCTCCAGAGTTGAGAACTTAGCCCTGAAGTGGTAGAATAATGAAGTGCTCCTAGCCCTTACCAACACAGACATCTGGGAGGGGAATCTAATAAAGTTTATGCCCTCCAGAAAATCCAGCTATAAAAGTAACAGCAGCTTTTTAAAACACATTCTTCTCCTTTACCATACAGAATCCATTACAGATTTGAGAGTTTATTCTTTAAGCTCAGTGACCATACACTATCAACACTTTGATATCAGACAAAAATATTACACACGCTGTACAAAAGTCCTGTACTGCTGTTAGTAGCCCTCTTGTAACAACTGCTAGTGCTTCACACGTTAGAACTGTCAATATCGGTATGTATGTAAAATGTAAATGTTAAAAACATTATTGTCCCAAGAAAGAAGACTACCAAATTAAGCAGAGCCTACTGCATCCTTGTATAATTATTTCAGAGTAGTTCTGCTGTTACTGGAATATTTGGGAAGTGCATTACAATGTGCATTTTGGGCTATTTTTTAGAGGTCGGAGATGTTATAAACTGCCCAGCAAAGCCCAGCACATTTTTGAGACTTTCCCAAGTGATTGAAGACAAAATGATAGACCTTCCAAAATGACATTTTCTTTAATGCATTTAAGCAATAAGCAGAAGAGTCAAGAAAAAAATTACTTTTAAAATCAAATTACAACAAATTGCTGCATTATTTTAGCGTCTAAACTGCAACATAGTGCCACTGAAGATTTTTAAAAAAAGCTTCAGAATTACTAGTAAAATTAGATGCTTTATATACAGACATTCCAGCCAAATAATTTTTGTTTAATGCATTTTGTATGTGTGTACACTTGCCTCTGAACAGACACCCTCATAGTATGTTTCTCTGAATTCAATTGTACTGTCAGTTTTCTTCTGATACTACCAGACAACTTTTCTGTATTTTCACAAGATGCTGTTGATCTTTTTTATTACTGGCATAGTAACTTTATTTTGGAGAGGTATTATCCTTGGCATACTTAAGCTGAAGGCACAATTCTAATATTAAGCTATATTTTGTGCTATTATAAGCTTTCCTGTGAATTTTCCTGCAATGAAATCGTCAGATGCACTTGGAAGAAATTGCAAAAATTTCATTTTAAAAATTATTATTCAAATTAGAGTCTTTAAAATGTACTGTTATGCATATTGCATTTTATTGTGGCACGAATAATAGACAGGGATTCAGGGTAAGGGAGATGTAGATATTGACACTAGTCTTACTGAAACAGAGTATGTGTCCTAATGCAGGCAACTCCCAGGAGCAATAATCTTTGGAAAATGGTTTCTTTGAACTAAGCTACAAAAATTGGGAGGATGTAATATAACCATTGACAAACTAATGGACTTGACAGGGGAAAATCGGTGCTGTTTTTCAGTCAAATTTTATTCATTATAGTTCATTTAGTTTCAGTGAAGCTCAGACTTAGAGTGTCAAAGTGAAAGGAAGAAATATGGAAGACAGCATCATACAGGTAGGGAGAAATTATTCCACATTTACATGAAGAAATTCAACATGTGTGGTGCAAAATGGTACCTTTTAGGAAGAAAAATCAATCAATATTCAAAAGATTTACAGTAGTTCTGTCAAATCGGAATTTTGCACCACGGCTTGGCTGAGTAACTGCTGCGTTTCCATTACTGTGCAGAAACTGATCAGGGAAGAAGATTTAATGACTCATTAGTATTTTGTGGTTTTTGACATTCAATTAGAGCTATCAGAGTTTATTGGTGAATACTAATACTTCCATGTCCTTAAGACATACATGGTTGTTGGATCATACTGTGAAACTTATCTTTCCTGTTTGCAAAAATAAAGCTGTAATTTTAGGAGCCATTCCAAAGAAAATAATTTTACAAACCAAACCAGAAATGAGGTATATACCGAGACTGAGGTCTCACTCCTGTTGTTTTGCCCTTCTTTGCCTTTGGACCTGCTGGCAAACAACCAAAAGCCACAAGGCAGAATACCAAGATCCATAGCTCTGGGTAATTGTGTTCTTCTTCCTACATCCTGATCACCCTCCCCATTTTCCTGCTGGGAGAGACGCAAATACAGGTGGGAGCTGGCAGCCGGCATCAGTGCGCGCCTGCTGCTCGCTATCCACCTCTACAGCTCCAGCTCAGTTTTGCTCAGCTCGTGTCACAATGAATCCAGCTTCCTCATAAAGAGAGAATGAGGTTTGAAGGTCCATATATTGGACCATAAATAAACAGCGACAATCTTTCTCCTGTGTAAGTAGCGCATGCTCTGGCTATGGTTTGCTCTCTTACGATGCCTAGCTGCATTGCCAGTGAATTAGACTGCTTTCAGACTAATCAAAAAGCCAATATGCTCCTATTGCCTTTTAAAGGTTAGCATGCATTCGAAGAGCAGAGCTGAAAGCAGACACCTACAGAGAACCAAGGCCAATTAAGCCCACAGAATCCTCTAGGTTGCTTTTTGACTTTCAGGACATTAGTTTCTTGACAAGTTAAAGATTCTCCTTTTCCCCGCTTTTTCCTCATGGTTTTATTTTCCTTAATTTCTTACCTTTTCTGTTCTTCCTCTGCTCCATGACCTCCAATCACTGCCTAATTTCATTTCTGTTCCACTTTCACCTTTCAAGTCAGACTTGAACTCAAGGGCAGGTGTCCATGGCCAGACTCCTGTCTGCAAACCAAAGGCATATGAGGGTTTCTTCCTTACTTTACAATGTGAAAAAGCTGCTTTGGTTATGTGCCAATGGCATTTGGTGTTCTGTGCTCCATTTTCACAGCCTGTCCCCTGTGCAGCCTCGGTAATTCTGCATCAGACCTGTCACCATTGCTCTCCTAACTCCTGTTTCTCTCAAGGAAATAAAGTAGGACAAAAAAGTTACATATATTCATAATCTCGGAGAAAGATGAGCCTAGTCTTGGAATTACGCATGCACGGAGAGTTGCGCTGTGCTTACTTTCCCAGGAACGCAGGCTTTCAGGATCAGATGTTCAGTGCCATAATGGGCCACCTTATTGTGAACTCACTGTAATGGCTTTATTTGGCCATGGAACAGTCCAGTCAAAGCACTTCATATTTTTCAAAATGTGTCTAACTCTGAGAATTCATGGAGATTGTTTAATGAGAGGTGGGTCAAACAACCGTATACTCAAAAAAGGAGAGTGGGAGACATCCTTATGAGGTCATCAGGTTAGCATCTTCATGGAAGTTCAAGGGAACCAAGAACCATATGCACCATGCTTCACACCAGTGGAGCATGTGCCGTTATTTCAACTCTTCTGAGTTACATTTTCTAAATCTTCTCTTTTTCCTTCACATTCTTCGGTCTTTTCTCTAATAGTGTATTTCCCATGCGTGCTCCCGTATCACTGCTTAGGAACAAGTGTGAAGCACTATCTTCAGTCCTACAAAGACTAAATGACAGAAGGAAAGGGGCTTGGGATCTTTCACTGTCTTCTGCCCCCTCATATGACTGCGTTCTTAAATAAAACCTTAATATAGATGTTTATTTGGCCCTTGTGCATGTATCCTTTTATTTAATTATACTAAAGCACTATGGGAGGAAGACTGAGCATATTAGAGAAGTGAAAGTGATGGATTAGTATATTTTATGACTCTCATAAAAATCAATACCAACAAGCTTTATGAAAAACTTACAATGAAAAGAAATTATCAACTAGCCAGCATTTAAGTTCTACCCAGACCCACTNTAAAAATCAATACCAACAAGCTTTGTGAAAAACTTTTAATGAAAGTTCTTTTAAGTTCTACCTGGACCCACCTCATGTTCTTTCATTGTTTAAAAGGGCTTCACGCAAAAAAACCCACCATATAGGTGAACACCAGGCCAGTATCTTCTAATTGATCTAAACAAATGTACTGCTGTGAAATAATCTGTTATAAAGTAAAATAAATCAGGTCTAGAATATTTGACATTTTATTTTCTCCTGTGTACAAGGGCCCTAGGTTTTTCTCTTCTATTGACATAAGAACACATTTAGTTCAAGTACTTAATACATTATACACTGCTAAATTCTTTACCATACTTTTAACACTTTAGTGCCAGCTTTACATTTTATAAAATCTTTTCTCTATGGTAAAACTGATCAGGCTATTTTAACCAAAAAAAAAGAAGAGTTAGCTGTATGTATGTATGTATGGGCACACCAGTTGTTGGGTGCACCAACAGTTGGGTCCATCTCTCTGTCCATTCCACTTACATTAACCCTGGTCTTCCTCAGGTAGGTGCTGGGAGGAATGCATACATTTGGGGAACTTTATCTGAAGTCATATCCAGGAATTCTGTCCCCATTGAATTCAGAAGAGATGCTGACTTGTAAGGTGG
Organism: Rhinoptilus africanus; assembly: GCA_013400135.1. NCBI lineage: Eukaryota > Metazoa > Chordata > Aves > Charadriiformes > Glareolidae > Rhinoptilus > Rhinoptilus africanus. Next base: position 460,456 of record VXBO01013376.1, on the reverse strand, counting down.
AAAGGGCAAAAACTGACTGGAAGGAAGGAATAAACTATTCCCCAAATTCACAAGAGCAATTTGGTTCCTCCGTCCTGCTTGAAGAGTCAAGCTATCCCACATTGTGGTAGGAAACTTAGGCTCCAGAAGACTGTGGTGCTCTTTTGCAGTACTAAAACCAGCTTTATAATGCATTGTGGTACTTCTAAGATCAGCAAGGTATCCTTCCATCTCCTGCCAGAACAGGATGAAAGAAGAGATCAATATTCCTGCAGCATGTACCAGCTGAGAAAGGATATTGAAAGTTAGGGTTCAACTCAGCTGCTTCCTTACCACAACCACAGCAGGCTGTCACTCCTCTCACATCCTCCCTAAATACAGCCAGCTGAGCAATTTCTGGTGATCTGGTATCTTCGTGAGTTAGCAACGTCCTTATAGGAAAGGGTGGGAATCTCCCAGTCTGTAGGTTGTTAGGACAGTTTCAGATCCAGAGCCTGGATACTGTCCAGATTCCCTCAGAAGACTTTCATATAGTCCTTCATAAATTATTCTGCACACCTCAGCACCAAATTTCCTTGGCAGCCAGGCAAGACAGTAGAGTCAACTTCTGGAACTATCTTACCAACAAGGAAGAAGACAGTGATGAAAATACTATATTTCTTGTAATCAGTTGCTTTAGTTGTAATGGACTGCTGGAGGACCAGTATCCAGCAGATGACAGAGCAATGAAATATTAGCAGAGACCACTTTCTTCCCCACCTTTCCCTGCCCTTCATTAGCCAAGACAGAGCAGTTTCCCTGCAGTTTGCCAACAAACCTCCAGGTGGGATCAGAGTGAAGGAGAGCAAGGCAAAATACCTACTCTGCAACTCAGCCTAGGTATGGTTTCCATTGCTTTATGTTCTGTGGATATGTCTATATGACTGTTTTAATTTAAAATTAGGAACGTGCTTTTGAGGGAAAACTCCAAACTGCCTGAGCTCCCCAAATCTTTGTTCTCATTGTGAAATTGTTTGGGGCTCATGAACAGGATTGCATTTGGATTAAATTAACCCGAAAGCTATGCTCTCCTGGAGAATGCCTGAGATGCTCCAACCTTTCTGCGCATGCAGTCTTTGGGGTCAGGCAACAGCTGGTCCAAAGTACTCCTCTGAACACATACAGTGGGGGTGTCAGGTCCTTGGCATCGAATAAATGTTGTGCTGTCCCCATCAATTCCCTCTTGCACCTCACCACTTGCTAATAGACCCCTGGCAGCTACCGCAGTACCTAGAAGCTACTCATAAGTACAGAATCCATCTTCCCAAATGAGATACAAGCTATGACAGATGTCTCATTTAGGACAGCACATTACATAGATTAATTCCTCTAGATGATAAAGATGCTCACTCCATTCTGTTAAATGTAATTTATATGCCTGTAATTTTCAAAAAAGATAAAATGACTGGTAACAATATATGCCTTCATCATTCTACTGCCTGAATTCAAACAAACACTAAAAAAAGGACCAAAAACTCTTAAGACAATCAACTTCTGTCCTCTGAGTGTCCATGCACCCTCCAGCATTTGAAAGCAAATTGAATTCTGGTTTTGCCAAGAGTTTTGAGGGATGCACATCAGCGTTTTGCTCAGCCTAGCCTACTCTCTCCCCCCTTTTATTGCCTAGGGAATAAATCTTGAAAATTTCTTATCAGCCATTATCTGCACCCAGTCGTGTATCTTCTTTGTGACTGACCAAATCATTCACAATGCAGAGCAGCTTCCTCCTGTCATCTGTTCCCTGATATATATATATAAAAAAGACCACATTTTACTTTATTAATGTCTATTTAAAACACCACCAGTGTTAAGAATCACAGTGATCTATTCCTATCTTTCTCAGACACCCGGAGTTTAGGCAAGTATCTCCAGCAGTCAGCTCCTCTGCTAGGGCAGGTCTGTGGACCCCAGGCCCTTAAGCATACAGGAGAAGTTCAAACCTGCCCACCAGTGACAAACTGGAAGTGCCTCAGGGCCAGGACCACTGAAGAATTTTAGGTGACTTTAAGGTCAATGTCTAAAGGGCTGAGGAAGTCACATGTCTTCAGGACCAAGTGGGGACTGAGAAGGGACATTTAAAGTCAAGGTTTAACTTAGTCTTGTCATTTCTACACTAGGTGCCTGTTTCCCTTTGATTGCATCTGGGCTTGAGGCACCGAATCTCTGAATGCTGAATGAAGAAATATATCATTAGTGCTACTGAATGTTGCCTTTGCTAAAATCTCACACATAATAGTTCCAGAAGCCTTTAAAATCATTGCTTAAGCTTCACTGCAGTTTCCATTGCCAGAAAGCTCCAATGACTTAATTAGGTAAATCTACCCTTAGTTAATCTAGAAATAGGGCCTGTATAAACAGCAGAAATTTAGGATTGTGATTAATGTAGCAAATGTAATTCTGCCATGTAATTTGAATTATATGTAGGTCACATCATAAATCTGTAAATGCTTCCAAAGTCTATAGGCTTCTTGCCAGCATTGATTTTGGCAGAAAGTAAGAAATATTTCTCCATATTTAATTGCTTTTCAAACTCCAGGTCTGATATGCTCTTCAAAAATCTGTCCCAGTCTGCCTTCTTGTAATACTCAGTAGAGCTTAAACATTTATGCCTATGTATAGATTACTTACATAGGTGAAATACTTTACAGAAAAACATGAGCTATTTCGATGTTTATATGTTGAAACAAACTAAGGCAACACTTTTATTCAACTACCGTGACAATGACTTATGAAAATATACTAAACTTTAAATATTAAAAATACAAACTTTGATTTATTTTTCATTATATAATGCATACAAATATGCATTGGAAAATAGCCCAATAGTAAGCAGATCTCCCATGGAAATCATTCAGGGAAAAACTGCTTTCCAATTTCGTAAAAGTTTAAATCTAAGGTTCTAAGCCAAAAAGTCATAGAAAAGTTGTTAAATCACAAACACTGATTAATAAAGATTACTAATATTATGTTAGATGGCTGGTGCAGAACAGACACGTACTCATGGCCTTGTACTCAGCATGATCATGACAGAAGTTTGTACCACCTCAGAGTCATGGGATAAGGCGTGGAACTATTTTATGGTTACAGTCCTAATATGGAACCATGATGCAGTTATCCATTGGTAGGAATTAAAATTATCAATCTGGAGTTTAAACTAATTGAAGGTGACTAACCCAGGAGATGTTCAGGAGAGGCAGCTCACAGAAACATAGAGCCATAGAGTGGTTTTGGTTGGAATGGACTTCTGAAGATCAAAGAAGATAGAATCTCCTGTTATCTCTGGCCAGTGGTGATAAGCCGATATTGCCTGAGTTATTTTCAGATTTGGGGATAAAAAATGGAGTTTTGGTGACTGTACTTGATTGTGCTCATATATCATGGGTTTAGGTTTTAGGATGTCAGATGGATTTAACTTCTTCAGAACTCTGAGATACAACTGAAGTTTCTCACAAGCACAAACTAACGTGTTTTAAAGTCTAGTTTTAATGAAGTAACTGCAAAAAAAGGAAGACCTGAAGCAGTCTGAGTAAATGAAACCCATCAGACAGCCACATCAGGGCTACGTGTGAAGTCATTTCATTCCTTTAGCACAATTGGCAGTCAGCATCTAGACTCACTGTCTGATGCATACCGCCTGGTCCTCCGCTCATCCAGATGGGCGGCTGTTGATCATTCACGGAGCCAACACAGCATCTGCTGGGAGTGCGTGTACACTCACACACACACACACCCCCTACAGTTTTAGAAGTTACAGTGGGTGAGCACGTGCAGACCTGGGAACAGGGACACGTGTCTGAGTTCTGCGTTATGGATGAACTCCTCATTATTTTATATGTGTCCAGGGAACCTACAGAATTTAGGAGGTAACATGGATGTAAAGTAAACTAGGACCACTGGTTGATTCATTTCCTCTAGCCTTAGTATTCACCTGTTTAATGTTGGCTGATAGTGTAAAATTCAAGCTGGTGTCATCAGGAAGGGTGAGCCAATATTGAAGAACAAAACCCAGTGGGTATCAGCTCTGATCCTGTGGTGTTCCCAGTGCCTCCAGAAGAAGCAGTTCTAGGTAATGGTTAAAGGAAGCAATATGATCACTAGCTTGCTGCTAAGCTTGGGCTTTTTCTTTCCTTAATATGGTTTTTAATTAGTAGTTCTGTCCCTGATACTTACCATGAATGATACCAGAATTCCAAAGAAACAAAGCCTTGTCTCTTTAGAAAATAAAAGTGGTTAATCCTGCATAGCTGACATGATGATGTGATTACTCAGCTAATACAGTACCTTCCTGCCATCTTGTGGCACTGCAGGGTTTGCAACTTTCTGTTATATTGCATAATTTTTATTTCAAACAAAATAATTGGTTTTTAAATTTCAGATGCCATCGAATTAAACAACACACACAGAGTGTGAAATCTTGGTCTGATTGATAGCAGTGTCAAAACTCTTGTTGATTAAAAAACTTCCAGACTGCACTAATGGTATTAATTTAAATATCCTATTATGTAAAAAAAATGAAAATAAATTCAAACTAAAGAATGTAAAAATGGGTTTCAGTTTTAAAGAATCAGTTACTGCTGTACTGAGATAATCTGAAGTTATATCTGAAATAATACCCTGCATTTCTATTATGAAGTCATCTAGGTTTTTCTTTTGGGATACTGTGGTGGTTTTAATTAGCTACCTCCTTTTTCAAGTCAGCCTGAAGAAAAAAGACACTGCATTTTTTATATGACTTCAGGCGAGATCCTTCAAGTGCATGTTCAAAGTTTACTCCTTTTTCAAAAATAAAGGAACATATGAGAATGTGCCACTCTCAGATTTCCTGCTCCTGCTTTCAGGCTGGAATCACCAACTCGATCTTTGAGCATGGATGCACCACGAGGAATTAATATCAAAGCGCAAGCTGGGAATATTGAAGCTCTTTCCCAGATGGATATCAAACTACACAGCAGTGATGGTGTGGTAAGTCCTTCTGTTTCCATAACTATGGTTGATCTTGCTGTCTGAATATAACTAATAACTTCAAGTCTTTATTCAAATTCTGTTAATTTCATTCCTCGTATTTTAGGAGACAGGATATAAAAATTAATGGTGCCAATAACAAGACCTTTATTTTGGGGGTCAGATTAAATAATACTACCAATTGACATCATGTTGTATTAGCTTAGAGGAATGCTGTCTAATAAAACCCTGGTAGCGCTCAGCTCCCCCCTAGCACGGTGATCCCCAGGGGGCTCCTTGGCCCAGAGGTAGACGTTCAGCCCCAGAGTTGCTGAATTAGCGAGTGAAGCTCTGCAGATACTCATTAAGAGCGGCCCCATCAGCAATAGCACGTGACATGCAGCAGCCTGTTTATCCCCCTTGCGAATGACAGTTCTTCTACAGCGGAACTCCAGACCAGCCTCTCTGTCCATCCCTGACCAGCCAGTAGAGCTGAGAGGCTTCGGCATCAGGCCAGGAGAGACCTGGGTCCAGTGGCAGTAGCAGCGCCCATGCCCCGCTAGTCAGCGTGCAGGCAGGGGCCTCGTCTCGTATAGAATCACAGAATGGTCTGGGTTGGAAGGGATCTTAAAGATCATCCAGTTCCAAGCCCCTGCCATGGGCAGGGACACCTCCCACTAGACCAGGCTGCTCCAAGCCCCATCCAGCCTGGCCTTGAACACTTCCAGGGATGGGGCATCCACAGCTTCCCTGGGCAGCCTGTTCCACTGCCTCATCACCCTCGCGCAGTGAAGAAGTTCTTCCTGTTATCTGATGGAAATCTACCTCCTTTCACATTTAAACCGTTACCCCTCATGGTATCACTACACTCCTTGATAACGAGTCCCTCCCCATCTTTCCTGTAGGTCCCCTTCAGGTACTGAAAGGCCACCATAAGTTCTCTCCAGAGCTTCATGAGGTCTCTGCTGAGGACGAGGATGGGCACCAGCTTATCCCTTTCCCATGTTCCAGTGTCTGCCGAGAGCCTGGCCCAAAGAGCAGCTTTGTGTATATATGGGTCGAAGGCTATTCTTAAACCACTGCCTAGATAAGTCAAGTTGGTTTATGGCACGCTATTGCGTTATTATCTCTAATGAGCCCATTTGTCCTGCTTTTTCCCATGCAGCTTTTGCTTGATGCTGAAACTGTGCGATTGCCCAAATTGCCCGAGGGTACAAGGGGTGGATCTGGTATTTCTCAGGGGCTTTACGAAATCTGCGTGTGTCCGGATGGAAAGCTCTACTTGTCAGTGGCCGGCGTGGGCTCCACTTGCCAAGAGTACAGCCGCGTCTGCCAGTGAGGCACCAGGAAAGGCGACACACCCCCTTCCAAATCCAAGTTTTATAGTATTGCTAAAGAGCATTACCGAAAGCGGAATTTTCATAATTTTAAAAACAGAGCACTTCAGTTTAGGAAACAAATCTGTATCTACAATTCTGGACTACAGGGTGAAAGGGGAAGAAGAGCACAAATGACATTTTAACTTCAGAAGAATGACTTGAATCACATTATTTGTTCTGTCAGTAACACTTTGAAAAACAGCCTTACAGAGAGGATAAGAATAAAGTAAAAGGAATATGTCCCCTTGCTGAACTATTATTCAGTCAGATGGTTATGTCATTGTTACTACTGTTGAGCTCCATGGTTTTTTCTCTCACTACATGTAAACACTTACCGCATTAGTGGGTGAAATTAAATTGAAGGGACTACTTGAACTATTTGCTAAGACAAAGCATTATTAGGGGAACTCAGAAAGTGCCAGCAAATGGTCTATGCAATTTTGTTCTTGCAATAACACAAGATATGAAAAATGTGGTATTTGTATAAGTTCTGTGTAAAAGGTGTTAATTTGCTAATAGCTTTCTATTTTAATTTGGCAAAATATATGCTGATTTGCCTATTACTGAAATTCATATGAAAATAACTAATACAAAAATCTTCAGGAGTCATTTACATCTCCCTATGTCTCAAATCTGTTTGCTGTACTCTAGAGAAATATGTTAGTATCTTTTATAACAGCAATAGTTTGTTGTACTGCCTGTACCATCAGACTCATTTAAACTCTTTTATATTTTAGAACATGCTAATTCAAAAAGGCAATTCGCTCTGCCAGCTGGACTAGTAAAAAGAAAAAAAAAAAAAAATCAGTACTGTGGCTCCAGATTGTCTGACACAAGAAACTGTTTGGGCGGTGGGGAAAAAAAAATCCTTCTTTGTAGCCCACAGGATTCAGTTAAGAGGACTATTTCATTTCCATCTGCAGCCGTTGACTGATATTTCTGATGCTGTCAGAGTGGGACTCCATCATAAACTGAGAGAGTAAAACTACTCTTTATTATTTTTTACATTAGGACTTTGGATACTGAGTAAATGCTCACCAGAGTTGACAAACCATTTATTGACCTTGTAGAGAAACACAACTGCAGACCCACTCCCCTGTACAGTGTTGCACTGAACACAAATAAATCGTTTGCACACCTCTGGGTAGCAGAATTTGTATTTGGTAGTCTGTTGTTTAAACCGCATGGGTTTTTAACTCCTTTGATGCTGTTTTGTATATACTTGATGATATTTTTACCCAGGTAGGAGCTGCTGTCACATAGTGCCTTGGTGTCTATTTACAGAAAAGTTTTTGCCCATAATCATTATTAAACCACAGAATGTCCATCCTTCAGAGAAAAGAATCATCCTCCTCAAGACAGGAGAATCGGAACAAAGAATGACTAAGACTAGGCTGGTTTTTACTCTTGCTACTTTACTTCTGGTGGACAAACAAAGAAACGCAACTCTCGGTTATGATCCCGAGAGAAAGAGCCTCCAGTTAACAGTGTCTGCTGCTATTGTAGCAAAGCCCTGGGTAGTCCCTGCCTCAAGGGCTGCCTTTGTAATTTATCCAAGTCTAATGTACAATACTGAAATTGCCCTTCATTAGAAGGGCAGAGGCCTCAGCAATTAATGCAGGCTAGAAGAGCTTCAATAGGAAAAGTAGGAAACATGCTTAAGCTGACCTTTTGGGTCCCTTCAGGCAAAGGAGTCAAATGAATCAAGGTCTCCCCTGTTATTTGGAGAGCGCTCCGATTGCTAACGTACTGCCGAAGGGAGAAGTGGGAAGCCACGCGGCTTCCATTTCTGAAATACCTTTTTCCTGGGCTTAAGCATCTACTCTCAGGAGTGTACAGGGCTGAGTACACCCTGAGTAACGGGCTGTTGGTCCTAAAGAGAGGGACACATCTCTCTACTCTACAACTATATCTCTCAACTGTACCTCTCTAACTAAGCCCTCGGCCAAGACAGGCTTAAACAGAAAACTGCCGTCAGCTTTCCTTTAAAGTCAGTGTAGGTGGTTCCAGCCACATGTGCAAATTTTTACAATCCAAATTATGAGCTGTCTTGGATTATTCATTGTCTAGAAAATCTATTCATTTAAATGAAGGGCAGCAAATTCCATTGCACGTGCCAGCTACCTAAAAACCACTGCTACAAGTAACCTGGAGGACTGTAATGTCTACAGCCTTTTATAGATGTAGTACAATGACAAAACTGGGACCTTAGTCCCTAGAGAATTCAGCCACTGTCTAGTTTCAAAGGCATCGAACTGACCTCATACCTCTGTTTCTGACATCAGGGAACATATGCCCACTTCCATGTGGTACCAAACTACTCATTCACCGCATCTAATCCCAAGATGTTAGCCAGATAGAAACTACAAATACGTAAATTGGTTACAATCTGCCTATTCTGCTGGCAGTGGAAACAGCATTCTAAGTCATGTGTTTTAAGCTTTTGTTTTGGAGGCACGCTTTCAAATGTGATTTGCCAGCTAATGCAGAGCAAGGGACTGAATCCAAGTTTTCCACGTATCACAAGAGTAAACTAGCCCTGAAAATACCGGGTATTTGGAAGCCACTTCTGTTGCATCTTCTTGCATTGAAGTGGCTCTGGTTTAGTTATTGTTTTTGCAAAGCTGTGGTATACAGTTAGGAAAGCCAGGGTGCAGTTCCCTGGCGAGTAACACTACTAAGCATCATGGCAACTGCCGTTCTTGTGGAGATAAACCTTTTGGACCTGCCTCAGTTCACAGCTGGATTCTGAGTAGTACCGAAAACTAACCAGCTCTGCTGTATCCTCAGCTCTGCCATCATCCACATCACCAGCTCGCCCCTCTTCATTCTTTAAATGTCATTCTTCATGATGCTACAAAATTGACATTGAAAATATAGTTGCATTATGTAAATTGGGCAGGTTTTCTAAAGCGTGGATGGCAACATCTCCTCACTGAAGAATATTTTTGGAGGTTTTTTTTTCTTTTAGTGGTGGTTAGTGGAGAAACAAAGTTCATGCTAAAATTACCACACTGTAATCATCTGATGCTGTAATCTGAATTGTTAACCTCTATATAGTTCATGCATCACTACATTATCATTTCTGATATTGCCATGTCAGTGTCTTTCCATCTCTTTAATACTTAAAAATTGTTGTTTCTACTTGAATCAAACTTCAGTAACTACTTACAGATAAGAGAAAATTATGGTCAAGGAAAGTGAGAGTATGCGCATCTAGTTTATTTTCAAAAGCTTTATACAAATGGAGGAAAAAAAAAACCACGCTACCCAGCATAGTAAACTGTATTGTTTGCATATTTTTCCCCCCCCAAAAGGACTATTTATCCGTTCTTGTAACTGGTTGGGATTTTCACACAGTGGAAAAGTAAAACCATCAACATGGTAGTAAAACTTTATTGGTGACTGCCCAAACACAAGCCTGTTTGTTGCCATTTCACAGTCCTTCCGTACTGACATCTGTCTGTCTTTATACAGCTTTATGCAAAAGGAAATTGCAAGAATTAACTGAAAACTGAGTTCTTGAATAAACTTTATACATTTTGAAAAGCCTGCTTCTCCTTTTGTGTTCAAATGAAACACAGTTTAAATGAACGTTTTTCGTTTTAAAGCAAAATTATCTTCCCAAGACTCTAAGAATGTGAAATGTACATTATTTAAAAATATGAATTAAAATCTTGGCCCCAACTAAAAACTTACTTTCCAGAATTTAGAAAATGCTTTATGATTAGGTTTCATTGGACATCTAGAATTCCTTTGTCTGCACGTGTAGCAGGTGAAAGTAAATAGCCAGTGCTGCTGAATTAATCATCCAGAAAGGAAACCAAAGAAAAGATAAAAGAGTTTGGATGAAAAACTCATTGAGAAACACATCCACATGACAGAAATGTGTGTCTTCTTCAAATGAAAACATCTACTTTGGCTGCCAAGTTAATTATTTTTGAACTATTACTTCCGCCCACGTTGCGCAATACCAATTCGGCCACGCTGAAAGTGTTCGGATCCAGCAACGGGAAATCTCAAAGTTGGTACCACCCTCCCTTATTTTAATTGTAGCAATTACAACAGATTTTATGAAAGCCTCATTTAAAGCAACCCAAGTACCAAAGGAATGCAATCCTTATAGTAATAATTCTTAAGCCTATGGCGATTTTCAAATCACCGCAGTAACTTTATTTTGACGATGATTTGAGAACAAATATTGCAAAACTGCATTTCTTTATACAAGAAACCATTGCTTTTGGTAACTGGCTACACAAAAATCCATTTCCGTAAAAAAAAAAAGGTCTTGTCACTAATTGCTGAGTCAAGTGAGCAGCGCTATTCACAACAGGTGCTAATGCCATTGTTTTAGAGGAAAACTTTTAAAGCTTCCACAAGGATTTAAGCTACTAAATGTACAGTTAAATCTGCGTCCTGAACCACTGATCTCTGCTAAACCTCACACCGGGGAGACAGGACCACTGCAGCTGCTTCTCCTAGACGCATTACTGGTACCCGTGGAAGATAACTAGGATGTACACCTGGCTGAAAAGACCTTTCCTCTCATGTGAACTTGTGTAATGCGCAGAATTGCTTATAAAATGTATTTTTGTGGAACCTACAATGCTAACATTTACTTCCACAGACCCTTACTAAGGAATCAACATATACCAATAGTTCTGAGCTTCCGTGCCCAACTTAGGAACAAACATCTTGCTCTGCATTTCCCAAGGCCCTCAGCTGTGCTTCAAAAGGAAGCATGAATTAAGCTTTATTTATGAACAGGAATTAAATGGCACTTATGAAATCAGTTTCTATCACAATGTGGTTTCCTGGTCTCATAAGGCCTCTTTGTTTAGGCTACCCGTTACGGTGAGTTAAGCAAATAAAAAAAGAAAATAAGAGACTTTCAATTGCGACACCACTCTTGCCTGTCTCTCTGCCTCCCTATGTAAATTTTAGCGCAACTGATTGATGGTATCAACCCAGGAATACTAGAATAAGTGAATTTTTCTGTGTCATTCAGGTTTTTTTGCTCACCTTGGTTCAAGATTTAAAATTACTTCAGACCATTAGCTTCCTAAGAACTGGGACCATTCTCTTTCTCCCAGTGTCAGCACTCAACGATATACACAAAATAAACACATAACAAAATAGTTTAGTAGTTCTGCACAGCTATTTTAATTGTTCATAATAATATCAGTAAGGCAACAGAAGTTGCTTACAAAACACAGTTATGTGCTTCAACGATTTCCTTCCTCAAGATCTCACCAAAAATGGGAAAGCGTTCATGTTGCTCCTATTACTAGTTTTCGTGCTACTCTGTTACCTTACATTTTAGCTCTATTTAAACTCAACAAGACAATGAGAACTGTTTCCTTTTGTTAGTATTTTGCTTACCCTGAATACTATTCATCTGACTTTGTGCACAAAGTACGTAAGAGCCACAAAGGAATCTGTTTCCAAAACGTAGGGAATTAACTAAACTGATTTATTTCATGGCACACCAGGATTTGTGTTTTGCTTACATGCTATTTATTGCAAAATTCAGCAAAATGTACAATTCCTTTGAGAAAACTGCAAACATTTATCATTGCAAGAAAAAAGCATTTTTCCTTTTTAATAGTACTTTAATATGGTGCAATTATTTAGAACAAATTGAAAAGAGGTTGTGTATTTACCTATATAAAAGAAAGCATGAAATAATAGGTAAATTTAGTCTACTTTATACAACCAAAACGCATCAGACCGAAATACATGTTTGCATTTTTCTTTATTAAAATTATGGCACTTAATAGCAGAAATAATAATAGGGCTTCACAATCAGAAGCAGTGTCATTTTCCAAACATCACATTTCTTCCTACTACAATTTGCAAGATTTTTCAGAAGAGAACAAGCCCTTTATAATTTGCACAAAACCGGATTTTTTATTTTTGGATTACAACACTATGGCTGCTTTATCAGCCCTGCAAGCTCATTGTTGTTTATTATCCTTTGTATTCTGTAAATTCAGTTACAGCTTCACTGTCCTGTCAAGTAAACAATTGTAATAGCATGTCACTGTAAAATGCTTAAGGTTTATGTTAAATGTGGCTGATCCAGCAAAGAAAAATCCTTCCATTTAGCATTATCCTTCCATATTTTTTTTTAATTTTTTTTTTTTTTACAAATAGCTAACGCTGAACATATTGCATGACATTACCAAAAGTATTACAAACTATAAAAGAAAGAGTGTGAACTAGAAATCAGACTTCTCTAGGGCTGTAGTGAACAACAGAATAAAGAGCATTACATTGCAGCACCTTTAAACATGTAACAAAAACCAGTGTTCCATGTACACCAAAAATGGGTTACTGAATTGTACTATCATCAGTGTTTGTTTGTGGAAAAATATATATATATATATGTACACACACAAAGGCACACACACAGGAAAAATAAAAAAAAAGAAACTCAAACATTTAGACATCCAAAAACTGAGTTTTGGTGTTCAAAAAAAAAAAAAATCATCAAACACTGTATAATAATGTTCACCAATTTTATATCATCCACATGCATTTTTAATTAAACAAAGGATGACAGGCTCTAGGAAAAAAGTAAATTAAATACTTAATTATTTTATAATAAAGTAAATGCAATCAATGCATGACATGAAGTTGCATGTTAAATCAAGTATCATTATTCAGCATTAAAATAATTGTACCAGTTCAGAAGTACTAAACAATCCTTTATATGTTCACAATGTGATGCTGCAGCAAATTTATAATCAGATCCAGCTGATAAGAGTACTACTATGAGTGACACAAATGTCCCCAGAACACAAAGGACTACAGAAATGCCTTGGAGCAGTACCTCCAAAGTTATTTTAATTTCCATCCCACCTCCCATTTCATAGTATGTCCAGTCTTAAGATTAGTACATTGAAAGCTGACATTACCATTTTGGAAACATTATATTAAATGAAATAAAAATCTAATAAGGAGTTATAATTACAGGCTTCATCTAACAGAAAGCTAAGCTTTGGTTATATAAAGTGCAGTTCAATAATATGCCAATTAATTACAATATTGTACATATAGCTCATTTTTGCAGCTCAGTTTCCTTGCAAATTTTAAAAAATATTCAGGTTTTACAGTTTGCTTATACAGCAGGCTCAGTTAAAAAAAAAAAAATCCTGTTCAAATAAATTTCAGTTGTAAGTACTTCAGTACCATCCACCCTTGTGCACTATGCTTCTAAACTGCTTGGCAACGCGTAACCTCTTGGACGTTCAGTGATGTGCACAATCGCATTTGTATCCCGTCACATGAAATACCTACGCTCTTGACAAAACAGCTGCCTAGCCTCTTCAAATCACTCAGACTTTCTGTTGTATAAAGTTCTCAAGTTTTATTATGATACAAGCAGTACATTCCATCACTCTCATTGCAACTTCTGAAGTAAACCTATCATTGGGAATCTGTGGAAAAGGAAGTAAGTCAGGATACCTAGTTTTTAAGCTATCTACTCCATAAGCTTCCAATGTCTGAACATCATTTGTAAGCCCTTCAAGTTGCTGACTATATTCCTCTATTTTTTGTGCAAGGGCTGCTGGTTTTACGTCTTTGTCTGATTTGCCCTTCACAGCATAGTCAGCTGCAATCAAGGCTAGTTTAGTAGAAAGGTAGCATTTAAAGCATACCCACTCATTGGCATTTTTATGAAGGTCGTTTCTTGCAGCTGAAAAGTTAGCCCGGGCCTGCCTAAGCCATCGACGTGCCTCTACAGGGTTGCCAACAGACCTGAACGTAGGTGGGACAAAAAAGCGTTGCGAGTGAGATGATGGCCCCGTGGAGGATGGACACTTTTCTTTATACTGTTGCCTTTCAGATTTGTGGCTTGTTGCTTCTTGATTCCATGAAGTATAAAATCTCTGAAATGAAAATTTATCTGACTGAAATCGAGAAGCAGAGGATGAAAATGGTCGTCTTGATGCTCTGTCCATATTTTGATCCATAAAGGCCTGTTTTTCTAGCCTGTTAATCTCATTCTGTAAATGTTTGAAAACTTCATTAGCTATATCAAGATTCTCTGCATTTTTATCGGGGTGCCATTTAAGATACAACCTCCTAATAATCTTTTTCCTTTCAGATTCTGGAAGCTTCCAAGCCTGTTCAATCACAGATGTCACTTCTCTTAATATTTCTGGCAATGAGTTTGACTTCATCTTTTTTGGAGAATGATGTTTTGAGGACATTGTCTTGTGGCTCTCTCTACCAGCAAAGAGAGGTGGAATAGACCTCGGTCCATGTGCTGGAAATTCTGTAGGACTGGTTGGGGTAGAAGGTGCGCTATCCCTGCTTTGAGAACTTTCCTCAGGTCTTGAAAACTTGTACAAGTCAAGAGAGCTCACTATTTTATACTCACTATATCCAATATCAATCTGGTAAATCTTCCCTAGAAAACTGGGACTTTCATCATCTTCCCTTTCTACTTCTTGTACAATGATTGCATAGGTGTAAGTCGGTTGATACGATCCATATATATCACCACCTTCAGCATCAACAAGGTAACCAACGTATTCACCAGGGTAAAATACATTCATTGGATCCATAAGAAGCGTATAGTGAATTTCAGCTGGTATAGGAGTGCCTGGTGTTGGTAGTTCAAGTTTTGATGGCTCAGAAGAGTCATACTTCACTCCTAAACTGTCAAGCTTCTCACTGATTCGGTAAATATCATTACAACCCAGCATGGCAATTAAATACGAGGTATCAGAAATCAGGTTGTCAGTTGCAGATTTTAAGGTCATCGCTAACGCTAACAGGAAATTTATGTCTTTGCTGTCAGAATGCTGTATATAAAGCAATATTACTGCATTTCCGTATCTCTTCAGGAAAGCAAATGTTTCACTTTTGCTGTGGGGAATAGGTGCAAAACCTTTAACTCTTAATGTCGTTTGCAGCTTCTCAAAACACGAAACTTTCAAACCTTCTCGCAAAGCTTTGCAAAGTCTTACTGCTTTTTCTTCATTAGCTAAAAAAGCATTGTCATTTTCATGTTTCATAATCCTAATAAGTCCTGTGATGAATTGTTCCGAAGACAACAATAACTGTAACCTTCCCTGCAAAGAACATAATGCTCCAAACTGACAAATTTTGGGAGATTCTTCATCCAACTGTTCTTCAAGAATACTGCTAAGTAAGCGAGGCCTCAGTTTCTGAGGGAATAACATTATCAATTTAGTGTGAAAACCATGGTCTTTGCCTAAGTAACACTGGCTAAGATCAACAAGCATTTGCACACCAATGTTACCTTGGATTCTGCTTTTGTAGTGAGGTGCATCGTCAAAAACTAAGATGCTAGACTTTACCAACCTACCATCTTGACTCGGAAGGTAAAGGGGCAAATCCCTCATATTCTCAAGGTCATTCCTAACCTTGACAGAATCATTCTGAAGACTTTTGAACAGGCCAGAAACAACTCTTTTAACTGTGCGCATTTCATTAGGATCCAATTGCTTTCCTTCTGAGTTCTTGAATATGCGACCTAGAACTTCAACATACTGCTTTGTTGAAATAATATCTTCAGTACCCAAATGTTTAAATAACTGATGGAAAGTACCAAGTTCTAAAGGAAGTTTGTAAAGGTAAGGTTTAAAATCAGATTCATACTCCAGGTTTATGACCACCTCCTCAGGCTTAAGGAGCTTCCAACCTTCTTCCACCATTACAAAAGAAACTCCTCGAAGCTGAAAGCGGAATTCCCTTTTCTCTGTACTAAGAAATTCATAAATGCTTCTTAGGACCTTAGCTCTAGTTTTCACCATGTCCTCATCCAAAGTTGTTATATTGCATATGTTCCTGCAGTTATTGATAACTTTGTCCAGGGGAGGATCCAAATTAACATTCAGCATAGTTAAAACTTGCTCAAGTTGTTCTTGCGCACCAAGACTACTTCCCTCTTGCTCTTTGATGCTTAAAGGTGTTGCTTTCTCGGGAAGAATGGGACATGAAGTCCACAGCAACTGCAACACATCAGTCTGTTTGAATTTAGGATTCACCTGAGCCCCATTGAATCGTATAAGAGGAAGCGTCCCATTAACTTCTTGATACTGAGGGTGAAATCGAACAAATTCTGCTGGAGCTCGTTCAGGGCACAGAAAAGGAATTAATGACAACTCTTTCAGAAAATTTCCTGACAAAAGGTCAGTTCTTTCTTGAAATATGTGATGAAGGAGGACATCGACAGTATTCTGTAGTGTTTCTTTAGACCAGTTTTCTGTATTCGCACGCATGCTGATCTCCTTAGCAAACTGTAATAACTGTTGCTGTGAAATGATGAATTTCAATCCGATATGTCGTAGAAAAGTTACCCATGATGGAAGGAATGCAGCTTGGTTTTTCGGTTTTGTAAGTTGCTCTAGTTTCTTAAAAAAATCCTGAGGTATAAAGAATTTTTCAGGAAGCATAACTTCAAAGACTTTTACAGTCCTGTCATAAAAATATTTTGCAGGTTTTAATCTATTGCTTGCATCATGAATGATCAAAATGCTTTCAAGCTTTTCAAACAGCTGTTCTTTCATTTCTGAAGTTTCTTCAATGCTAGTTAGCCTATTCTTTAAGTAGATCAAGTGTTCTAGTTTTGCATCGTAAGACAGACTTTCAATTTTTGGCAAAAGATGTTTCAAGTACACTTCAAGATCATCCACAGAGACACAGCCAAGCACAGTATACAAGTCTGTCAAATGAACCTTCTCTTCAAGAAAAGCTGATGAAGTTGACTGTGTCCATCTGTCTACTTCTACTGATGGGATGGTTTTTGTGAGTACGTAGCACGTCCCATATTTTGAAATGCTGATGTATCGGCCACTAATTGATTTATAACATGGAAGAGACTTTAAAATTTTTATGTCATCCTGAGATGTCAAATGACATAAATTGCAATTGAAGTACATTAAGAGAGCCTCAAAGTCACTTTCTGCTAACTTTTCAGTCCTAAAAGTTGACGTCTGTACCATATATTGTATGGCTTTCAGAATGCTTGAAGGATTATCTATATTTGCTGTACATCCTGACAACAAAGGCACTAAAGCACTGTCTTTGGAGCAGATTTTGTTCAATGCCAGCTGAATACAGCCTGTTTTCATTAAAGCATGAAAGACTTTATCACTCTGAGCATTTGGAAAAACAGCTATATGCATTATGCTGAGAGGCAGCAGAACATCACACTCTGGCACAACAAGATGATTAGCTGACACAGTAAACCTCACACCTGGGAGCAGAGTCCAGTCCTTCAAAGTTTCAACAACATCATCGAATTTTGCTTGTGTATCTTCTTGATCTTCTTTAATATTTATAGACTCACTAATAAAATGCCAGGCATTTTTAAGCCAAGATTCACTTGCGAAGTTTTCCTTCCATTTCATACAATTTCTAGTTTTATATTCTCTAGGCAACACAGATGATAACAATTCAGCAAAACTTCTGATATCAAAGACTTTTGCAACTTCACTGCTAAGTAAAATATTGTTGTATCTCAAATACAACGTGTTCATAAAGAGATCCTTACGAGATGGAATCAGTTCATGGTAGGTCGTTAAAAACTTTGGTCGCTTCGAGTCAAAAATCTGCAAAACATTGTCAAGAGTAATAAGGAGTGGCAAGCCCTCAATTTGGATTTCACTTTCTTCTGCATCTTTAAAGCAGTAGTCAACGAGAAGTTTGAGACTATGGAAGAGTTTCAAATTTGTCTGCTGAAGACGACAGGGTAACTTTCCAATGTGGCAATTGGAGTCTGGAAAAGAAAACGTCATCAAAAATAATCGGACATCAGCAGGTGTCACATAAGTGACAGGAATATCTGCATCTACCAAACAGTGGTAGAGATTTGCAGTTTCATCGCAGTTATATACCAAATTAAATCCAATTTCTAAGAGCAAATGCTTGAGTCTGTAAACATTTTCAGCCACTGTCTTCCGCGTTGTGATGTTGTATTCTGTATTTTTGAGATGCTGCAATTCATCTTGTAGTAAATTGTCGAAGAATGGCCTGCCCTTGCTCACAGTAGACATGTTAACCCATGTGATGATAACAGCAGAATGCAAGTCAGAACCATCAATGTTTGGAGCTCTCATAACAGGTAAAAGACGCTTCAGATCTTCATAAATGCAACTGTAAACTGCTTTCACTAAACAATACCAATCCGGCTGAATATCAAGTCTATTAACTGGAAAAAAGGATAAAAATTTTTTTAAAGTGTCTTTCACAACATGAACGGGTGTGTTTTGCAGCACTGATACTGTAGGATCAGTGCCTGGAAAATACCGTTTCTTCAGCTGAATCAGCAGTTCAACATAGGCCGGTGCTATCAGCGCTGTCATTAGGCTACTATTCCAGTCACTTCTTACTCCAACACCGTTATCATCACGCCACAGATTTCTTCTTGCGGAATCCAGAGCAAAGTGTCCATTCACATGAAAAGGCAATCCAGTTTCTAATGATAATGGTAAGAAACAGAACGCTCTGTGGGGTTTTTTGTAATTATGAGTAATGCAAGCTGCTACCCCGCCACGTGGAAAAAGAGTAATGTCCTCGTTCTTGTGAGCTGAAACCACACTTTTGGACACCTTTTCCATGGCAGAAAAGCCCGACCTGTTACAAATTAACCAAGTTGTAAGATTTCCTTCAGAGTCTTCAGTATCCATAGTGTAAGTAATCTGTTGCACAGGTATTTCACTTAGCTGCTTTTTTTTGGTTACACTGTCAATTACAGATGCATGGAATTGCTTTCGTTTCAATCTGTCTCCATCAGTGATTTTGCCTTGTACAGAATACAACACATTCAGTGCTCCTGTTGTTTTTTCTATTTCACAAATAGAAATTTTTTCCATATGGTTCAAAAACATTAAGAGTTCTGCTCCATCTGAACGCAGCTTATCTAAAAGATTCTGGACCATTCTATCTGAGCATGGAACTGAGGAAATTTCTGATACTTTCGCCATTTCTCCATTTCGAAGAGGAAACCTAAACATTGTGCAATTATCCAGTTTAAAGTGATTTCCTAAGTAGAGGTCCAGTACATCTGAGAACTGCGTTCTGAAATCTGCATCTAAATCTCTAAACATACGGCCAGGACTGGTTGATGTTGAACCTGGTGCATATCTAGCATGAGGATCAAAAATACAAAGTATGTCGTTGCCAGATATGAAAGAAGGGCAATCAGTAATGTGATAAACAGAATTGAAACCTATACCATATTGTCCAGTTTTACAGGGATTTCCTACTTTTGTACCTTTTCCAAGGTTCTGAATCCCTCGAATATCATCTTCTGTAAAAGGCTGATTGTTGTAAACACAGAGTGCTGGTCCTTGAAGTGGTGCCCATTTCTCATCAAATATTCTATCAGCTGGATGCTGCCTAGGATCAAACACAAAACAGATCTCTGTAGCTTTTGCATCATCTGCATTCTGAAGGAGCTCTTTCAGCATTTCTTTTTCTGAAGGGTAGGCATTAAGAATGCTTTTAATTCTACTTGTCAATTTTTCTTTCTGGCCAAATTCTGTTCCAAGGGTAGTAAAACAGATATTGGATGCGTATCTTTCTAAAGCTTTATGGCGTTTTGGTATTGCTCCAAGCTTTACTGCAACTTCTCTTGGAATATCACCATGACAATATTTAACAGTTGTGTCTTTAACTTTAATCCATGGACAGTCATTGTAACACAAAGATTTTGCAGGCAGAAGTGCAAGACGAGTATCGGGTAACAAAATCTCACCATACTTTTTCTCACAAAATTCCTGCTTCTTCTCTCTAATGAGGCCCCATATTCCTTCACTAATTATTCTCCTGCAAAGCTGAAAGTTGTCTTCTGTTAGTTGTTTGGTCCCTCTTTCCTGATCTATTAATTCCAGAACTACAGCAAAATCTTCAACTGTAAAAGCCTGTCTTACACCCACACTTTCAAATAGCTCACGGAAACTATTTTTATATTTATTAGGCAACTGATAGAGGTGGGGTGCTGCTTCAAAATTCAAATGAAAAGACACTTTAGTTGGATCAACATACACATTCTCAACCAGAATAAAACTACAGTTTGTCAGTTGTTCAATTATCATAGCTTTTGTCGATTCATTCTGTAACATTGCTTCGTGCAGATATTTGTAACAAGCATTTGTGATATTTTCTTGATATAATGTGATTCCATCGAATGACTTTGCAACTTCTTCTAACTGATTTATGACCAAATCAACAGCTGGTTTCTTCAATAAACCCAAAAATTCTTTGACAGCTAATGACAAAGCACCACAACCTTTAAAGGAGTGGGAATTTTCATTAAGAATTGGTCGTATTAGGCAAACTGTATCTTGATGATCAGCAGTGAAAAGATCAGTTGCTGAAAACATTGCTTCAGGCTCAAAATCACTGCCTTTCCAGTGCAGTGAGAAGCCTGCAGGTTTGCTAAGGAAAGGAAGGAAAGGGATGGTTTGACATTTTGCAGCAAATTCTTTCGATCTAGGGTCCCTAGATTTTAGTTTTTCATCAATAAGACTCAATATAATACTGCTTCTAAGACAAGCTGCAGCATGATCAGTCTTGTTAATTTCAGCTACTGACTCTGCACGTTCTATCAGATCTTCCCATAAAATATCGTCTTTAGCCATTCCCAACTGAACAAGTTTAACCAAAATAACTGGGTTAAGATAATCCTGAGTGGTGCCGTAAGGAAATCTTCCATCTTCAGCATCATATAACTTTGCAACTCTTCCTTCAGGATGGATCAGTCTTGATGGTGTAACTAATGGATGTCCATCCAATGAACAGGGAATACACGGAGTAACACGAAGAATTCCTGAGAACTCCTCAACTTTTTCATTGAGAACATAACGCATCAAAGGATCACGCAGCTCTGCATCAATCTCCTGAACATTAGGGAAAAATACCTCAGAAAAGAACTGTTTCTCAGAGTAAGTGTTCTCCAATAATATGTATTTGCATCCTGCTTCTTCAAATCCTGTCTTTACCCAGGACGGGAGATCTACAGCACACAGATTTTTGGAACCAGTTTTTTTAAGGTACTTCAGAAAGATCTTAAAGGCTGACGGTCCAACATCTGGTCGTTTCAGTATAGAGTCATCTAAAAACCTTACATTCTTCATGGAAACCCAAGAGAAACCATCAGAAAACACTTTGATCCCTTCTTTGCTTTTCATGTGAGCTATGTCTTCATAAAACCCTTGACAAATAACAGAAAAATCATCATGAACTGAATCGGGATCTGGCCACACTGCACAGTAACTGTAGTCAACCAGCTCACCATTGATTGCCATGTCACGTAGAACACAAAGTGCTTCTATATAGGCTTTTACAATAACATGCCTCATGAATACTGTATTCCATCTTCCTTTTGTGTCTGTTTTCCAGATCTCTTTCCGATTTGAAGTAACCGCAAAGCAGCCATTTATATGAAGAGGTAAGCCTGTTTTGATTCGTAGAGGTAAATAGCAAAATACTTCACCTATGTTGTTGCAATTAGGTTTCACAATCCACTTTTGATCCTGGGTTTCAGACAGCAACACTCCTACTCCACCACAGGGCACAAGACCTAGTCTTCGTCCACTTTCATGTAACGAAAATTTTAAAGCATCTCCAGTGTCCATGCAGGAACATATAAGCCATGTTGTTGAATCTACTGTCTTCTGTGGCAATTCATCGGCTGATCTTTTTATCTGTCCCGATTTAGCCATTTCAAAGAAAGAAGCTGGATCATCTTCCGTACCTCTGAAAAGGGGAGACTGTAAATCAGCAATCCGTCTAAATACATGGTGAAATTCTTCTACTACTATCTGTAAGATACAGGACGACTTTGGCGTTTCAGTGGGATGCTTTTTATTACTGCTGTTGCAGACCTTCATGAGTTTAGCCGCTTCCTTTAAAACACTTACATTTGGGGCAGTCAAGGCTTTCGAAGAACACAGATTTTTTTTGATTGTGACAACATCTTGTGCCACCCCAGGATCATCTGCCTCAATTTTCAAGTATTTCAAAACCATTGAATTTACACTCTGAGCAAATATTATCAGTCTATGACCACAAATGCTAAATTCATCCACAAGAGAGTAAATGTCTGCTGTATTGTAACACGCACTGCTGACTTCACTCACTTTAGCTTCCTGCTGAGTTCTAAAGGACAGCCTGAAAAGCGTTCCTTTGTAGCTGTAAGGAGATTCTACAGTCAGTGGCAGCTGGCAACCAAAAACTCCTATAAATGGTTTAAACTGATTGGGAAACTTTCGCAGCCTCTTCTGTTGTTTACTCCAGTTGATTTTGATCCCAGGGTTAGATTTATCTCTAATATGCTTACTGATATGGTTAACGTTTGGATCAAACATAATCATGAACTCCCGGCTCAAAATAATAGGAACATCAGTGATATGATAGACAGAATTGAATCCCAGTCCGAATTTTCCTACTTTGTCAACTTCACTCCTTTTTAAAGACTCTCCCAATCGAGTTATATTTAGGAAATCAGAGTCAGAAAATTCAGAATTATTGAACGACCACAAAGCTGGACCATGACATGCTGCCATTCCTGGATCCAAAAGATTCTCTCTTATATCCATATTTCTTCTCATGTCAATCAGGAAATTACATTCTGTTGCATTAGCATCATCAGCATTTTGAAGAAGCTCTTTAAAGATATCTGAAATGGAAGGGTATTCTTCCAAAATGTTTTTAATTCTTACAGTCAGAGGCTCTCTTTGCCCAGATTGCTCAAATCCCATATTTTCTGGATTAATCAATCTTGTGCTAAGGCATGGGACATTTAACCACTCAGCAGTTTTCATTGGTATGTCTTCATGCACCAAAATTATTGGTTCAACAGAATCTTCAAGCAAATCATTTAAGTCATCAACTTTGATATCACAGTAACAGCACTCATGAATTGGCCTCATTGCAAGTTTGTAAGGAAGTTTTCCACTGTATAGTGGCATGGGCGTATGCAGACTTGCAGGGATCTGATTGCTGTACAACCATCTAATGATGCTCAGCATAATGTGAAGATTTTGTTTACTCTCTTGTTCTGAGAGAGACTGCTCACTTTTTATATATATTTTCTGAATGACCATAGAAACATGGTCTGGTGTTAACTGCTCAATTGAACCACAACAGATAAACAACTGGTGAAACTTTGCCATTGTTTTTGGCACATAATGTAGATAAGGTTGAAGATCAAGATCAGGTACTGACTTTATTACTGCTTGTGTGAGGGAACAAAATGTTTTACCTGTCCAAACCCAGGGAAATTTCAGGGCTTTAAAAGCTTCTTTGCCTTCTTCTAGATGATCGTGCATAAATCCATAGATCTCAAGCAAGATATGCTGAAATTGATAATAGTCCTCATCACTGAAGGTCTTAGAACTGTGCCAATCAACCACCACCTTGAAATGTTTTAAGACTGCTTTTATGCTGGGCTTGGTGGGGATGCCAAGGGCTTTTTCAGTATCCAACAGCACGTTTTCTGCAAGAGGAACCGAGGAACCAACTAAAATTGCGTGAGCTATATCACACATCTCTGGTGGTGAACACAGATTGCAATGATCTCCTTTCCAAACTAAGGACCCCGGATAATTTGGAGGCCTTTCCTTACATGCAGGGATCCATTTTATTTTTTTCAGCGCAGCTTTTGTTTCTGATGAGTGAAGCAGTGTATGGTTTTTGTTCAAAACCACCAAGAGAGTTCTAGCTTTTCTTAACAGTAAATCATGATCAGTGTTAGAGTTAGCATGCAAACTTTCGATTTTATTTGCCACTCTCATAATATCACTTTCCTCGAGATTGGCCTCGTTTTTTAAGCCTATTTGTCTCAGAGAATGAAGAATATCTGAAGACGTAAACATAACAGGAGGGAAGCAAATTTCCTCTTCAGCATGAAACAAATTTTGCAGAAGTTCTACCTCAGGATCAAAGAGCTCATTTGCTGACATTATCTTTTCCTGCGAAATCTTAATAAACTTTAATGATGTCAGCCAATCTATCACATCTGTATTCTCATTTTTCAGAAAAGTCAGATTTTCAAGAACCCATTGCATTATCTGTGTTGTTTCATCGTCTGAATAAAAGCCACTTCTTATGTCTTGTACAACAAACTTCAAGCAATCTGTGCTCTTTAGCTGTTCTATTTTCAGCAGGTTAGCTAAGCGAATAGTAGCTTCATCACTGCCGTCAATGATTGGAATAGAAAATCTTAGACCAGGAGGAATTTTGGCAGTGTGGTGTAACACCTTACTACCTTTTAGCGCAGTAAAAGCAGGCACACTTTCATCCGATGATTTTTCGATTTTTTTAAATATGAGCAATTCCTGAATAATTCTTCTCTCTTTTTCACTTGCATCAGTTAAACTAGCTAAGAATGCCCTAAGAGCATCTTTATGTGTCGATGGGAATGATGCAACCTGACTGCATAGCTTCTGTAAGGACATTTTTTCCAATATTTGTAAAACAGCACTTGGTAATGGTGGATGCACATATTTTTTTATAAGTGGATGCTGGATAGAAATATCTAGCTTCTTAAGTACAACTCCACCAACTTTTGGAATAATATCAGCCAAATATTCTGGGAGCTGCGTCTCAGATTCGTCTTCCAGAATAATGGGTGATGGATTCCTAAGTCTAACCAGATCCACTGATGTTTTGTTTTCCTCCAGCAGCGTCTTGGGGATAAGCGGCATATCATCAAACACACTCAAGTCATCAGAAAAATGTATATATAGGTTCTTCCAGACCATCTTAAGCCAGGAAACTGATGGGTGATTTTTGTCTTCCAAACCTGGAAACCACTGTACCACCATGTCTCTGCCAGGCCACGTGCTATTCATAACTTCCTTAATGAGCCGGGCAAATCTTTCTGGGTTCAGAAGCTGCAGCTGAGTGCACGGCCTTCCTGAAATTATAGCAAAAGTGCAAAGCCATGAAATCACAGAGCAAGTTATGTAACAAAATGCTTTTGGTTGAGGGCAGAAGGGAGAAAGATGAGAAAAAAAATAATAGAAACAACCTAAAGTGCCCTGCCTTTTCTTTATGTGGAAAAAACTGTTAAATAAAACTGCAAATACCAGCTCCCCTTGGTTTTAGGAATTAATTAAAAGCAAATACACTCCATATTAGTATAAAAATAAATTGAAAGTGATTAATATGTTATCGTATTTGTTAGTTTGACACAAGAGTTCTCAGGCATACCTAGTAACTATGGATTTACAATCAAAGTAGAAGCTTCAAATGTATTTTTTTTGGTTGAGTCTTTACACTACCTATTTGCCTAGCAGTAAATTATTTGTTTGTCTATAATTGCAAAGATGCAAAAAGATTTGGAAGATAATTTATTAAATATGGCAAAGAGCAGCTCAGGTGCAGATTATCTCACGCTTAATCAGATAAGCAACAAAACTCAGTTGTGCAAGGACAGCTAAAACTAAGTTTAGATGTATATACTTTTATACTTATTATCAAAGTCCTCACTAAAAAAAATACATGCTAACACTTGTGTCTTAATTATCATTAAGACAGCTTATACTTAAGAACTACCCAATGTCTAGGGGTAAGATAATAGTACAGAATATAAAAATATCATTACCTCCCAACAACATCAAAAACAATGACAAAAACGGAAGCAAGACATCTATTTAAATTTCTGATCTTTCTTCCATCTAGATAGTACCGCCATTTTCTTAAAAGCAACAGTCCAATTAAATCCAATCTACAGTCCTTGCTCTGCTGGAAATCTGTAGCAAGGCATCCTTCAGAAAAAAATAGTTTTCACTTCATGTCTACAGAGCTACACATTCTGTTAGTTCCATTGAACAGAAAACACAAGTAAACACAGCAGCCTTGTGAAAGTGAGAAACAGTTGCAGCAGTGGGCCAGCAAGACTATGTCAAAACTAAGCTTAAATCCTATTACTTGAGCATAGAGCTTTAGAAATACTGCTTTAAAATTTATACATGTGAACTTAAAATACTGGAAATCTTCCTACAGTATGAAGATTTATTTTAAAAAATGTATTAAAAAAAACAAGGAAAATATTGATCATTTCTGTGTAACATAACTACAAGGTTTTCTTCGTCAATATGCATTTTCTCCCCAACTGTATTTAGAACCCTTTTCATAACTATCTTTTCATAATTATCTTTTGGCAGCTCTATTTGGCAAGTTTTGTTTACAAGAAAGCTAGGGTAATGAAAAGAGCGAATCACCAAATTCACACAAATATCAAGCTTCAATCCAAACCAGTACATCTTCAGTTAACCACCATACCTGAAAATCCCCAGAGAAGCTGTTGGGCTAGAATATAATCGAATCAATTTTTAGAAAATATCTTGCAATTTACATATTAACATACTAAATATAGAAAGAGTTATTAACTACCAAAATACAGTACACATTTTAGGAGAGAAAAAGTAAGATCTGGTTGTCTTTGTATAATACAGTAATAAAAAAAGAAAGCATCCCATCTTTCAAAGGAAAAAGTTTCTATTTCTGCAACTGTATCAAGAATCTCTCCAATATCATTCCTACAGCTATATAGGTAAAATTCTTGACAGGTAAAGTTTCAAAACCTGCCAAAACCCCCTTGCATACTTATTATTTACAATAATGTACAATTTTGATGGTAATGCAGTTGTATTATGCAAAATCTTAGAATGAAGAACAATTTAGAAGGAGGCAGAGTAAAAAGTAGGCCACTACAATCTTGCAAAGGATTATCTAAAAGTCCTTAAGCATTTCTAGAAGATGTCAGAAGAACTGTACTTGTCACATTCACTTACAAATGTATGTTCTTCTAATCAGTGAGAGGCATACTACCAACCAAGAGAAGTTCCTACAAAAACGTCATTCAAAGAAACTGCCAGAGAAATATGAGAGGCAGAAGCAAGACCTCAAACATGACCAAAAATCTTCCCAGGAACTAAAGAGGCAAGACAGACTTTGTTGCAACTCAGAGACCAAGACTGGAAATGAAGGAATGTCCTACAAGAACTCAGTAAGGGATTGCTCTATGAATATATAGGGTGCTGGGTTGTTTGTTTTTTTTTTTAATTTTAGTCACCTCTGCTTTTTCTGTTTAAGATGTATTCAAGCATATAGTCTGTCAAACCTCTGTTTTGTTTTGCTCCTTTTTTTAATTTAAGCATGGGTTTGGACTGAGTTGTGACATTCACTTGGAGAAAACTGTCTAGGACAATACATCCTAAAAGCCAATTTAAGATACCATCATGAGGAACTGGCATTTTTCAAAGCTAAAATTCCTGTCTTCCATAAAAATCTTCATCTGTCTAATCTCATTGTGGTTGTCTTGATCCTGTTCTTTTAAAGTCCCAGCAATTACTACTCAACAGTATTTCTTTATGGTTCTATCACAGATTAAGAATAGTCACTGTTTGGATTCACAATTTAAAGTAGTCACTACTTTCAACAGTTTATAGTCTCTATTAAAACAAAACAAAATAAATTAAAAACAGTACCAGGGGAAATTAAGAGTAAAAAATAATTAAAACAAGCATATTCTACTGCAACAATAGACACAACACCCACCATATAACATGGCCATAAGGCTTTGACAATTCTGCTTTTCAGAAAAACGTTTTTCTTTGTAGTAGTTTCAGACCTGCTCTTCTTCATATTCAATGAAAGTCCCAGCACTGATTTAATATCTTTTAACTAATTCATAATATTTTAAATATTCACACTGTTTACTCTGTGCAACAAGTCACTCCCAATTCTTTAAATTTTTTCATAGATGCTTTGCCATACTTAAAAATTTTATTATCTTAGCTTTTCTATTATTTTTGATAACCAAGTAATAATCAAACGGTGGAGAAAGGAGTAGGTTTCCAATTGAACAGGAAGAATAATAAACTGAGAACTTATAAAGGAGTGACGGGAAAAAAAAGTCAAAACACAGACTGAAGAAATGCAGACTGTGACTGAATGACTGAATACCATGATAAAGGGTATTGAGAAAAGCAAATCAACACAATGATTTATAGTATTCTATGTCTGGTTCTAATGGCCTCCGTCTAAAAAACCATTCTGATAAATGGAGCAATTTAAAAAAAGAAGAGAGACATGGATCTTTTTCTGAAAGGCATATTTTCTAGGCATTGACGAGTAAGACAGCTCACCATATACTAATACTATTGAAAAATAAGCTAGAGTGACTTCTTTGCAATGTGTTTACATGGAAAGACTTCTGAGACTCAGACTTCAAACTTACCAATCAAATGCATAAAGAAACACAAGGGTGGAAAGTAGAAAAGAAGCAAAAAAATTTAAATCTCAAGGCTGTTAAACATAGATGCAAAAAACTTCTTTACCAAGTCTTTTGATCAAGATTGGAAGTATTTCAGTAGGTCCACGCTGACACAACCATAAGCTATGAAATAAGACTCAGGGAACACTTGATGAAATTATACGCTCTACAGTATGCTTGAGGCTAGATGCTTAAGCTAGTTTCATCTGGTTTAAAAAAAAAAACACACTGATGTGATCACTTGTGATTTTGAGATCAAAAATGATCCACAATACCAAACCCATGACATAGCTATTGCAGATACTACAAACACAAAATACAAGTCAAACTGTCTTGAGTGGAGGAATGCTATTTACATAAAATTATTGAACCTTGAATACATGCTTTACTAAGTGAATATCTATTCTTTTACTGCAAATTTTCATCCTCCTTCCCTTGCCCTTTTGTTCATTTGTAATTTTAATTTCTGTCATTTCCAATTCAAACAACATAGTCTATTATATTTTAAACTCTTTTTTTTTTTTACATGACCAATTTATTTATGTGAACTCCGTTTCAAAAAAGACACTGCTTTAAGCTTGGGTTTAGAACTAGTCCATTCAAGCATTAGCAATCTGTTTCACTATATGAGAATATAAAAGATATATTACCTCGGCTTTTGGCTGCTTCTTTCAGAGCAGCTAGAACCTCAGGCTTCAGGTCATCAGAAAGTAACCTTCCTTCCAGGCCAGGAAAGAGTGACCTAAGCACACCACAAAAGAAAAAAAGGATACAAACAAAAAAAACACAAAACACACTTTAGCAAAGCATCTAATTTATTTATGATGCTGCATAGAAATTACCAGCACAGTAATTATCATGGTAAGACAGTCACATGCAAAGCAATTGCTTACATATGCAGAATAGGGCTTTCAGTAGGCCTTTTCTTATAAATGAGAAAAATCATACATTTAGAAGCAGAGAGTAGTAAGAAACTAATTTTTTCAACTCCTCATTTTTTCAACGCAGGCCTAAGCAAGTTTTCGTTTGATAGAAAAACCGTGATTAGAAAATTATTTTCATCTATTTGTCTTCTACACAATAAAAAATAAAATAGCACCCACGAGTCTATGTCTCTTAAAGGTTCTATTTGAAAGCATACAAAAATTACAACATGTAATTCTAGGACCTCAAAGGCCTGTGGATTCCAAGAGACCTGCAGACAGCAGTTAAGATTATCATAGACAAGAGTCAGTCTCATCCTGCCCATCCCTCCCCTTCCTTTATGTTAGAACTTTAAACTAAGTAATTTTTCAGATCTTTGGTCTTCCTGAAATCAAAAATAACTACCTGCTTGAATTCTGACAGCAGACATGTCAGTTATACATAAACCAACACAGAATCTTTCTTGTTCTTCCACAGGTGTTAACAGAAAGAAATTCATAAGAGCTTATTTCAGCTTTTTAAGCAGGCTCCGAATTTGAATATGCAAAGAGCCAAACTCTCATGATTAAAGTGTTTTAAAACAGCTAGCATATGTCATTTATCACATTTATAACATTAGAGTTAAAAATAATTACTGAAGGCAAGAGGCAAACAAAGCATTACTATTTCTCATTACTGTATTATCATACCTAGCAAGTAGATTTATGCCTGGTATAGTATGCTCTTGTATTAGTTCTACAGGACTAACTAAACTTAGTCTATTAGCAACAGAACACAAACTGAATAAGATATAAAGGTATCATTAAATTCCCAAACAAGTATCTTGTTAGTAGTCTGAAGCAGGGCTGTAACTGTTAGTCTCATCACGGGAATGTTTTGTGTATTAGTATACTGGCTTAAATTCTGGAAGGAGAAACAAAGTGAAAGAATAGCAAAAGGTAAATCATCTCACAGCAGATGTCAGAGAAAAAATTTTTAACTTTTTTTTTTTTTAAAGAAGACACAAGAATCACAGGCTCTGAGTACTGTTAATCCTCTGATAAATAATCTGAATTGTCTAGAACAAGAAAGATTAAGGGTTTAGAACGTTAACAGAAAAAGAACAGAAGCAGACTTGAAAAAAGCAAACCCCTCTCAAGCAACATGGGAAGACCAGTTACCTGCATCCAGCTCCTTCTCTTGAAGATGTGTTGTCTATACATATATTCAAGTCACAATTTATACAAGGACCTTATTTGGAGCACTTTTTACCTGGATAACATCTACATTAGCACACTCCAACCCACCTCTACTTCCCATACAAACAGTCCATAGGTCAGTAAAAGCAGCAAAGCACATGCCAAGTGTCACATTCTCTCAAGTTGAAAATTAGTGGAACTCTGAGGGAAAGGAGAAGGACACGGGTAACACTTTGTGACCAGGAACAGCTAGAGTTAAGGTATCTGGTGTGTCTGAGTGACTTCAACCAGTACCTCGTATGAAATTACTTGGGGAAGGGTCCAGTTTTAAAGAAAAATTTTTTTGCATGCATAATCCAGCACAGACATAGAAAAGCAGTAGTCACGCGTTCTTCGCCGGTGACCCCAAGGTCACTTACTCCAGCTAACCTGCTCTTTCCTATCCCCTCCCCAGTGTCAGTGCAAGCTTTTTTGGCAGATGAAGTGTGAACCTAATTGGAACATTGATGCAGCTGGGAAATAAACAAGGACAAAAAAATTAATTGGAGAGAACAAAAAGAGCAGATGTAGAAGACAAGCCCACTTCTTTCCATGGTAGTGTCTTTTCACTTCCTAAAACCAATAAGCGTTTAGTACTAAGCTTTTCACTGAAAGTAAGGGTGTTGTGTTAAAAAAAAAAAAAAAAAAGGCCTGAAGCAATCTCAAGTTTCAGGTTTAATAAAAGCTCTTATCAATATCTTATCAATACCTAACTTAATGTACTTCCTACTATGCATGTTTCTAACCTCCTCCCATTGATAATTCTCGGAAGAAAGCTGGTTTGAAATATATCCTGAGGTATTCCCCTAAAGCGTAGATCACTTGATTCTTTATAAACTTGTAACAGCAAGCAGCTGTCACACTTTTCAAATGAGACATATGCACACAAACATGTACATATATACAGAAAACTGAGTTCTATCTATGCATTATTCCATTACATTATAGGCTGCTGCATATCATCTTGTTTGCTGATGAGCAAGCAGCAGTCTGAGCTCTGCTTTGG
Organism: Rhinoptilus africanus; assembly: GCA_013400135.1. Classification (NCBI taxonomy): domain Eukaryota; kingdom Metazoa; phylum Chordata; class Aves; order Charadriiformes; family Glareolidae; genus Rhinoptilus; species Rhinoptilus africanus. The sequence goes on along the minus strand of VXBO01013376.1, from coordinate 428,701 downwards.
CATTTAAACTGAAAAAAACCCAACAGTATTTAAAATATTAAGTATACCTGGGATATTCTTCTGAGGTTATGTAAACTACATCCTGTTCCGACACAGATGAGGAAAAAGGAATAAAATTTCCACTCTGTAACGGTAAAAGCTCCAATCCGATCAGCTCGCTGTAGACTCCATCAGAAAGCACAAATTCTAAAAGATGAAGCTTTTCTTCAGCAGGTCCACCGTGTCCAGATTTCCTTAGTACTTGCCGTACTACAGCAGGAGTCACTTTTTTCACAGCTTTAGCAGTAGAAATAGTAAGATGCACTGCACTAGCAATATTTGCTGGTACCTTGGCAATCTGCTTCCCTGAATTCTGGAGGTAGTTGAGAACAGACTCTGTGTACGCCAAACTCTCATCCATTTCAGAAAAGTGCACCTGTTCCACCTGTATCCACTGAGTACTCATTGAGTAAATAACTGTATGCTGGAGCAGCTCTTTAAAGAGAGGTACTACAATTGGTTTCCAAGGTACCCTGATTTTGTTCTCATCAGGCCATAACCTATAAATTCTTTCAGCTGACAATGGAAAATCCGCATTCTTCTCAGTCTCCATTCGTTTGATAGCTTCCAAAATGAGGGTGGTATATGCCTTTGGCACTATATTCACCACAAGAAGATCATTCCACAAAGCTGCTGGATCTCTCCATTGATCCAGCTCTCGCCATTTGATACTCCTCCTATTGTCCGTGAGACCAAAGAAACCACTAACATGAACTGGGAGTCCAGTTTTGCTTTCTTCACCTGGAGGCAAGGGCAGAAAACAAAATGCTCTTCCTGAAAAGTCTGCCACAGCTCCTTTTTCCTCCTCATTAGCTGATAAAGACATGGCTATTCCAATAGTAGGAACAAATTTCAAGTCATCAGCTAAACTATCCAGTTCAGTACACATTCCTCGACCACCTACACAATTACACACTAACCAAGATGTTTTCTGTGCGTCCTTAACACTCTCATCTTCTACAACTATATTTACATGGTATGTCACACATGTTATGCTATTGCTTGGAACTCCCTTACAATACTGATTTATTGCAGTTCCTAAGATCTTGATAGAATTGGGTCTTTCATGTTTTAAGGCCTTGTTCTCACTAGCAGTTACTCTAAAAATCAGCCTCTCAGTTCCATCAGCTTCCCTAACATGCAGTGAAACATCCTGAACACTCTTCAAGAAGAGCAATACTGTGTCTGCATCTGCTCTGAAGGATTCAAAGAGCTCCAAAACCTTCTGTTTGTCATAAACGTTGCTGCTCAGTTGGGAAGGCTGCAGACGAAGTGGGAAACGAAAAAAGGTACCAGGAAAGTTTCCATTCTTAAAGGTTTCCTTAGTGCTGCCAAATACACCAATGAATGGAGCAAACTGGTCTGTAAGTTCATTTATTTCCTTGCTATCTTCTTTTAGATTCCAACACTGGCCTGATTCATGAGGTCCAAAAAGGGTTTGATGGGGATCAAGCATTCCAATCTGGTCACCACTGAAAATACTAGGGACATCTGTATGCATAAAAAACAACAACTATTAGTAATCCTAAAACAGCATGCTTTTCAAACACAGTCTTAAGGAACAAATTCAAAAAGGGCAAGAAAAAAAAATGTTATAAAACTGCGATGAACCTAGTATAAATCTAATAATGTACAATTCAGTGTCTATTGAGAGGAAGAAACCAGCACATCCCTACTCTGCGATTAAATATTTGAATATTAGCAAATCGTGAGCAACATAAAATAAATCTTTTTTCACCTCTATATTTTATCTTTCCAATATTTTCAGGGAAAAAAAACCAGTTTTATTTACTAAAGATGTATCCTATTTTATTCATACTTTGCAAATCTTGAAGGCCTGCAAACAGTTGCCTTGTACATTTAAAAGCATAAATTGACA
>VXBO01013376.1:414227-425830 GCA_013400135.1 Rhinoptilus africanus | reverse complement strand
CAACAACTATTAGTAATCCTAAAACAGCATGCTTTTCAAACACAGTCTTAAGGAACAAATTCAAAAAGGGCAAGAAAAAAAAATGTTATAAAACTGCGATGAACCTAGTATAAATCTAATAATGTACAATTCAGTGCCTATTGAGAGGAAGAAACCAGCACATCCCTACTCTGCGATTAAATATTTGAATTTTAGCAAATCGTGAGCAACATAAAATAAATCTTTTTTCACCTCTATATTTTATCTTTCCAATATTTTCAGGGAAAAAAAACCAGTTTTATTTACTAAAGATGTATCCTATTTTATTCATACTTTGCAAATCTTGAAGGCCTGCAAACAGTTACCTTGTACATTTAGAAGCATAAATTGACAGAATCATCAAACCACTGAACTTGTTAACTAAGCTTTTATTTATGTTCTACTAGATATAATATTGTGAAAAAAATATCCTGTGTCTTACAAACTTGCTTCACAAGTTACAAATGTCAGTTTAGCAAAAATTTGCCTCTTATCCTGTGCTATTATAACTATGTAGACTGTAAGCACTATTTACACTATATGTTTCTTCTGTACAGCAGTAAAACACTTTGCCAAAATAATAGATGTCAAGACTGAATATTACCAGCCTGTGAAAGAGTACATACTGTTTCTCTCAAATGTAAATGTGCATATACCTCTATTACGGAATATCCTTTCTAGCCTGAAAAAAAATCACTGCTTATTATGCAAAGAACCTCCATAGAAGTTATAGTCTAGTCTAAATTTTCACACTTCTACGTGCATAGCTACTCTATATTGTGGGTCTCTAACATGAATAGCAGTGCAAAACTGAAATAACAGTGTAAGGGAATGTTCGTTTCAACGTAAGGAACTAAGCACATAATGATGTTACTAGAACAAACATATCTCCTCCAAAAACCTTCAAAATCCAAAAGATACTTTACAGAGTTTTACAAAGATACGAACACTTCTTAAGGAAACTTAGCCAGGGGTCTCATTTTAAAATGCACTATAGAGAAAATATTAAATGTTTGATGAAGATCTAAAATAATTAAACAATTCAAAACTTTAACATTTTCATTTGAAAGTATCTACTGGGAGTACCTGTTATATGATAAACTGAATTAAAGCCAATTCCAAATCTTCCAACTTTCAGGGGATCATCTTTCTTCCTGCTTCTTGCTATTTCCTGTATGCCATGCCAGTCCTCAGGGGTGAAAATTGCATCATTGTATGCATAAAATGCTGGCCCTATNTAGAAACAAGTAGTAGTGGACCATTCATCATTGAAATCTTCAAATCACGACTGAATGCCTTCTGGGATGATTATGCAAATTTTGATTTGCATAATTTGACTGACAAATACGTAACTGACCTCTATCACACAAAGACATATTGGATGATGTAAAAACCTTTGTATGGAGCAAAATTGGTATAAGGGGAGAGAATAAGAGACAGCGAAGAAAACAGAACTGCCTGGAGAGTGATGAAATGTAAGAGTCTAGGGTAATCTTTACAATAAGAACTGGAGACTGCTCTCAAAATGTAGAGGTTAATATGTAAAATACTGAACACGACTGTCTAATACACCAAACATTCTTTTATGCTAAGTCTTAGTTATTAAATTTTGTCTACTTGCTCTACTAAAAATCCTTTTTTGTATTTTAGGATACGGAGTGCACCCAGGGAAATGAACACCAGGAGACAGGGTCATCGTCGGAGAAGTGACTTAGAACAAAGCAGCAAATGAAGACTTCCCTCAAACTGGAAGCAGTTAGAAAGCTGCTACTGAAAACCTCCAAGAAGACAGTACAAGGCCTTCAATACCAAACGCTGGTTTTGGAAAAGAATTATCAACATTAGAACATTGACAAAATAGGTACCTAGTAAGGCAGAAATAGCAATTGAATCATCCCTATATGGTCATCTCCGTACAGTAAGGAGCTAAAACACAGAACCCCATGTATATTGAAGAATAATGGCCAAAATTAATAAAAATTATATTTACCCTGATATTGTGCCATGTCCTTTGACCATAGAGTTTCTGTTCCATACTGAGTTTCATCATATAAAAACCTAACCTCTGTGGCACCAGCATCTTCTGCATTCTGTATCAGTTCCTGAGACAGCAAAAAAACCAAACAAAAAATTATAATGCAGTAATGTTTTACAGAGTCTAGCACTGGCTTTCCAACTTAGACTTCACTGTCTCAAGTGAAATTGTTTTCATGCTTTTCAACCAAAATAATTTTATCCAGTTTACCTCAATGAAAATAGACAACTTTACAAAAGAAATATTCAGATATATATTATATAAGTAATATTAATTTGAAGCCCAAATACCACACACAAGCAGTATTTGTAAAGTTTAGAAATAAGCTACTAAGCTATCACTACTATGACTACATTATCACAAATCAGACACATTTGTATAAGTCTCAAAACAATGCAAGATAGCAGAAGAAAAAAAAATAGAAAAAAAAAATCAAAGATTACTGTTAAGCCCACACAACAGCTGCAAGACAACAGTGAAGCAACAAGTTGTAAAAGGGCAATACACAGTACTCTTCTTTACATCAACTGAATTCCATTTAAGTTAACATTTCACAGTATGAACCAACTGTTCAAGAGCCACGGTGATCACTTCTACCACTCCTTCAGCAAAGGTCTGCAAAACAGTTCTGACCAATAACTCTGTAAATCATGAACCAACAGAGCTCACCTGTTGAATAAAGCCCATAGACTAGATGCAGGCTTATGTTAAGACTGAGTATTTGTTTAGTAGTATTAGTAGTGGTGAGAGCTATAGAAAACTCTAATAATTGAAACATCAATAAACCAGTTCTGTAAACACTACCATTAATAAAATATGCCTATCTGGTCCATTTACATCAACAGCATTCTACAGTGCAGACACGTAAGCATGATTATAAATACCAACAGGATTAGAGCTTCACACAATGCTCAATTTAGACTGAATCATCAAAGTGTATCAGGGCTCCAAAGACACACACTCATAGATACATATACACACGTACACACATAGGTGTATGTTTGTGTGGGTATATGTAAGTTTGGCACAAGTATCTCAGCTAAATTGAAAAGCTATGCAGGTACATCATACAACATCCAATGTATTCATCCAACAAAAATTTCACTCAGTTATGCATAAAATAAAAGACTGGCTAGCAAGATGAATCTTTACTTTAAAAATGCATCAAGTAGCAGCAGCTATTTCAGATTAGGTTGCATTCCAATATACTCTTGAGAATAAAATAAACTCATTGTTACTTAGTATCAAAAATATAATCCCTCAATTTTTTATGTTCAGTATGTTCAGTCTATATCACATAAGTAACTAAAAGATATTGTTTACATCTTTATGTCAAGCCAGGCTTGATGAGGCTCTGAGTAATCTGATCTAGTTAAAGATGTCCCTGTTTAAACCAGAGGGGTTGGACTAGATGGCCTTTAAAGGTCGCTTCCAACCCAATGCATTCCATGATTCTATATTGATGCTTCTACATAATTTTGAAGCAAGATGAGATAACAAGAAATATACCCACAGTTCAGCATACATAACAGATTTTTAGAGAATCTCCATAAGGTACTTAATTACAAAAACCACACAATTCTTCTTCTAAAAGAATAATTACAGCAATCATTCAAGAAGATACAGAAACATAGCAAAAGCATCTAGAAATATTAAATAATAAGTATGGAAACCACCACGTAGTCAGAGATTTGCATTCATGCTGTGGCACATGGAACATCTGCTACATTCAGCTGTAACAGCATTGTATTTGAAGAATCCAAACAGTGAAATCCATTTTAACAGATCAGCAAAATTCCTGGTAGTAATGCCTCCCTAACAGTCTGTTAACTCTAAATTGCAAACCATGAAAAAAGGAACATATCTACTTTCAGATTTACCTATCTGATTTCTAAGGACATTTCCTATTTCTTCACATTGGAAAGAAAAAATGAGTTTAAATTGTTAAGATTGTCTGAACGTTTCATGATTCAAATGCACCTTACAGATTCAACTAGTACTGGGAAACAGTAAAATGTAAGCACCCATCCTATGAACGGACACTGCTCAGAACATATCCAGGAGGCAATTGGCCAAAACAATTGAAGTTATGCTTATCTGAGGCATTCACACTAAAAATAATCAACTTCTTGTTCCACGGTTGCAAAGAAAACCTTCCAAGAGACAGCAGGAACTCTCATCATCTGTCACCATTTGTATCAGTGTGTTTTATATACACAAATAGATATATACATATATCTGTACCAAATCCCACTAGTTAGAACCTAGTATTCCCATACACTAAGAAAACGAATCTCCTAACACCTATGTGATGAAGCATTCTGGATGAGAAGTTTAACATCAAACTATGAACTAATCAAACCAGATGCTCTTCAAAAAAACCAAACTGGCACTTACAGACATTAGCATAGAAAGCTACAACAAATTAGACAAATAATCTTCTACAGGTACCTGTATTTCCCCTTCTGTGACTTCAAGAATTTAGAATGATCTGTATTTTTTCAGATCACAGAATCACAGAATGGTTTGGGTTTGAAGGGACCTGCCATGGGAAGGGACATCTTTCACTACATCAGGTTGCTCCTCCTCACGCAACCTGACCTTGAACACTTCTGAAGACAGGGCATCCACAACTTCTCTGGGCAACCTGTTTCAGTGTCTCATTATCCTCAAAGTAAAATATTTCTTACTTGTGTCCAATCTAAACCTACTGTCTTTCAGTTTAAAACCCTTGTCCTGTCACTACACAGGCGTTGGTATAAAGTCTCTCTCCATCTTTCTTATAAGCCCTTTTTGTATGCTGAAAAGTCGCAATAAGGTCTCACCAGAGGCTTCTCTTCTCTAGGCTGAACAATCACAACCCTCTTAGCCCTTCTTCAGAGGAGACGTGTTCCAGCCACGTCTAAAGTAAGGTGATGTGAACTCCACTCTACCAGTTCACCATCCTGTTTACTGAAAGTTTTTTTAGTTCTTAACTCAATGCTGTCATTTCCATTGTTAGGGTTGTACACATAACATTCAAATGTGGAGCATCACAACATAATGTGCCCTACTGTTTCACGCTTTGAAGTCTCCTGCACCAATGATAAAACACCGTGAAGAACCCTAACCTCAGTTCAGAAAATCCCGTGACATTCTTTTGTAATAAGATCCAATGTCTAGACTAAAAATGTTTTTCAGCCCGTACAAAACTGATGTGTTCATTATTCTTATCACTCTAGAGTAAATCTCGCAAAAGCCACTCAAAGATTCCCATCTTAAAAATGCTCTTATTCTAATGATGAAACTTTGTGACGCTGTCAAAGTTCACTGAGGAAAATATACTTAGCCAGTCAGAAATTCTACAGCAAAATCTTGTATTAAAATCCCCAACTTATCCCAATCTTATACTAAGATAATACCTCCCAAAGACCTGTATATACTGTTATGTGGTTCTACCATAACTTATAGCAGAGATGAACAATAAAGTAACACACAAAATAAACATTTCAGATACCTTGCTCACATAAAATACATGATGAAGTCTCTGACTGAGTTATAACATCTGCATTTTATCTCTATTTCTTTATAAATTATAATGGCATCTGTGACAAGCCAACTCAGAGACGTTAAACACACACACGCAAAAAAAGCCACACAATTCACTTTGCCTTGTCCACAGAAATGGAAACATGGATGTCCTGTGCTAGAATTAATATCTAATGAGGTATGACAACTGCAAGATTTGCTGGAAAGTGTTAAACTAATGGTATTATGTCATGCATAATTAATGACTGCTAAAAATACCATTTATTGTATACCTTAAGAATCTGTCCTCCCTCAGGGTATCTTCGTAAAATATCCTTAAGAAAATCAACAAGTGGTGGAGTTGTTTGTCCAAAACGACCTAAAAACCAAACAAATAAAAAAATAACCTGTGTATTATGCTATATTATGCTACTGTGCACATACTTTCAGGTTTAAAAACAAAACAAAAAACACCTCACTAAACAATTACTGGGAATTAAAAAAAAAATTAAATTAACTCAAGGCCTGATACTGTAAAAACTTGCATTTCCAAACTGAACCGTAAAAATACAACAGTATAGATCTTTTTATTAAAAAAAATAAAATGGCTGTCTTTATGTTAATGTTAGCATGCTGCTTCATATCTGGATGAAAGACATTTGTGGGGTAAGTGCTTGCAGCTGCTATACCTCAACTCCAACAACTGGATGTTCAAATACAGCAACTGCTAAAGGACTACTAGGTTTTTTTAAGTGGCAGGACTGTATTCTGCAGCAGCAGTGGATCTAACTTTTCTGTAGCCAGTGATGATCCCTACTGACAGCTACACCCAGGCACAGTATACTTTGGCTCTAGTGTACGCATCCTGCTCTGGCGTATGGTGGTGCCGGGCCTGGTGCTGGATTTGGTGTATCCTGCGCTTAGCACAGGAGGGGGAAAAAAAGAGTCTCAGAAGGGTACTAACAACCGTTATGAAGTTCTGCTCTAAGAGAAAGGGTCTATCACAGAATGAAAGGATCGACACTCTTCAATTCAAACTCCAGCCTGAGACTAAAGAGTACCTCCCTAAATCCAAACCTGTAAAACATGTGCTTCAAACAAATATTGATGCAATTCCCATAAGGAAAACAGACTCTACTGATGTCCCCTCTATCACTTCCCTTTAAAGTTTATTAGAAGTACTTATTCTGTCTCTCTCCCTCCCCTTCTGCATACACATTGTGTTTATGAAGTACACAGATTCAAAGACACACACATTATATATACAATGGAATAAAAAATTAGACAAAAAAACAATACAGAATATTTAGCAATGTGGAAAACAGGGGATAGATACGAGACATTTAAACATCAAACATCTTGTCTTTATGAAATTTTCATATCACTCTTCATTTAAGGTAACTTAATAGCATCAATTAAAAAAAAAAACAAAACCAAGAAATTGCAATGTACAGCTCAGAGTGTGGACAGTATTTTACAACTTTTGTTATTATATTTACAGTATATAGAAGTATATGAAAGTCAACACACAATATGCAAACTTCCCTAATAAGGTGAACTGATCAACAGTAGGAGAGTTTGTGTGTTTCTTTTCTTAGGAAAAATTCTCTAAGAATCAAGAAACCAATCTTCTCTAAGTCTAACTTGGGCAGGCAGGCGGAAGTGTTTAAGCAACACATTTCACTATGGAAACCACAAAGCCAGACAAGTAACTTTTAAGTGATAAAAGTGATAAGACTGAAGACAGACATTATTCTCTTTACATCTAAGAGCAGAGCTGCTCTATGTATGTCACAAAAATTACACTATCTTGAGATCACGACTTACTGCATCCGGTCAAAGGCTGAAGTGATTTTTCTTGAGTATTAGAGCTGGTCATGTTTAACACAAAACTGGTTCCACAAATCTTAAGGGTAAACCTCTTCCTGTGAGGTCTCCATCCTTGGAGGCTTTCCAAAGTGGACCAGATCAACCCTTGAGCAACCTCAGAGCTGACCCTGCTTTGCGCAGAAGGTTGGAATAGAGACCTCCTGATGTCCCTTCCAACATGAATTATTTTGTGATCATACGAAAAGATTATGAATTCTTTGGTAGACACCAGTGCTGAACAAATACAGAGGTGACATGAGTGACTTTCAGAGTACTTCAGCAACCAATGTGCTTGGCTCTACTGACCATGCACTTCCTCAAGTTCAAAATTCAGGGCATTCCTTGATTCGCCTGCTGTAAGGAAAAATCTCAGAACTGAAAGACTCCAGAATGAACACAAAAGGCCGGTACTAAAGCCCTCAGATCTTTTAGATTGACTTACATCAGAGTTGTGGGCCAGAAAAAGTTAAGTGCTTTAGCTAGACATGGACTGCTTAGAGTGATATCTCTAAGAAAATCTCACAGCCAAATTTTCCATTCCTAGGCACAAACAACAGCATTTCCCATGAAAGATTTCTTAGCGCTACTACACTATCTTCTCCATATACTTGCACGGCAAAAAAAACAGCTCAGAGAAGAAATTGATCTCATTGGTCTATCACAGCCTACACAGAGCAAAAAATTATCAGAGTAAACAGTCAAGAATAAGAGAAAGAAAAACATTTGATGCCATAGAGCCATGGGATCCACTTCCATAGGTGTTTTCTAACCATTGCAGGTTCTAGAGAATGTGAACATGAACTTCTGGATAATATAAAAATGCTTCATATCCCTCTGTCACTAGAAAACCATCAGCCAGTACACGCATATCTTACACAGGCTAAGAAATAGAACATTTTGTGACACCAAATAAAATATCTGCATGAAAATAAAGGCTTCCTTCTTCATCCTATCATTCCATTTGCATTTATTTCATTCCCTTATATTAATGCTACCAACCAAGTAATTTAATCATTACAGATTTTAATTACAGCACTTCTGAAGATATTCAGGTATCATAATCTAATTCAAGATACCATATAAACAGATATACCTCCAATTTTTGTAATAAAAATGAACTAAACGAACAGAATTAAAAGAAAAACAAATGGAAAAAAAAATCAGAGGAAATAAAAAAATTTTTACCAATGGTATAGTTTTCTATACTGAAAAGATGCCTTTTCAGTATCTGAATTGCTTTAAAGTATTCAGCTTATTTTATATGAGACAAGGCAGCTATTAACGCTACTGCAAGGCAAGTTTTATTGATTCTAAAGGACAGCAATATTCTAATTTCTACACAATTTTTTTGAGCAGAACAAAAAGAACAAGTGAAGGGATGCCTAGGACTTAGAAGAAAAACAATTGCTTCTCATCTAAAGAGAATAACTTCTGTTAACTCCAGACTGTTAGAAAATCCTTTGACCTTCCAGTTTATAAACAGAGACAAGTATTTTTCATACCTCCTCCTTTCAACCCTTTTGACTGAAGCTTCAGAAAAACTTGATTTTGAGACTTCTGAAGATCCACAATCTTAGTACCATCAGACAACTGAAATAAAAAATAAGACAGATATTGATCAGAACATTCTGCAGCATAAACAGTGTACTGCAGCTCCATCTCCTACATTCGATGAAGTCTGGTTTTATCCAAAAGCATAAAAATAGTCTGAAATATCCAGTATTCAGTTTGAGTAGCACTGTCAGTCCCTGAGGTCGAGGATGGCTTCCTTTGCCTAATGATACTCTTCAGATGAAATATCAGTTTGTCAGCAACAGGATCAAAAAAACAGCCAAACAAATCAGGTGGGAAAATGCTAACAGAAGCATATGAAGAGCAAGACATGGCCACCTATTTTCACATTTGAAAAGTTCTATGTTCTGGGAACTTCTCAGAAGCATACAACTAAAAGAATTATTGTTCTAAGGTGCAAGCCCATAAAGAAAACAAACATACACAGGAAGTATGTGGCGCATGTACTCCAAAGAGTACATATGGGTATGCAATTTCATAGGAGTTTTAAACTAAGTAGTATCAGCTCAAAGCAGATAGTAATACAGAATGCGTAGAGGCAAAAGTGTATCACAGAAACACCCTTGAAAAATTTGACAGCCTCATCTCTCCATTACCCCTATGTGCAGGCCTACGGACTCACCAGGAACATCACAGAGAAACTGGAGCAAACTAAGCAACAAATTCCTTAGCAGCCATTGGTAAAACTATTTAGTAAACATAGCGCATTATGGTTTTGCTGCAATTCTAGTTTTGTATTATATGTGTGTCCGAGTCATATATGATACGATGCTAAAATTGTCATATATGACATGATGTTATCCTGCATACCACAGTAACAAATGCACAATTAGAAGTTGTGCTGTGCTAATTAGAAATTTAACCAATTCAAATTAGTTTCCATTTATAGTAAACTATATTAAAATTTTATCACGTGGAATCATATTATTGTATTAATTATACAGCAAAGTTCAGGACTAGCTCCTCAGTTCAATGGGTAAAAACAAATCACTAGAAGGAAGTAGGTGCTTACACAGACATAGATGCTTACAATCTAACTACACTTAATAAGCAAAAGACAGTCCTAGTCCACAGTATGTAGCCATAATTTAAAAACACTGACAAGAAAAAAATTATATCCCTTTTTACTTAAACCAGTTTTAAATAGTACTTACAACAACGAGTTAATTGTAGGTTCCTACATAAATGTTATACTTGAGATGATCTTCTCAAGATGTAAAACAGCTTAAACTGGGTATACTACCCACTCAGGACTCACTAAAATAAAAAAGAATCCACAGAATGCTGTAACACATCACCAAGTGTTAAAGGGATAGAATAACCAAATATTCTCAGGTAGGATTTTTGTGGCAAAACACCACCAGAAACTAGGAGAATTAACAGATTCAAAGTTAACACTGTAAGAAACTATGAGAGAAAGAGATACCGGATTTTACTTAATATCTGTAAATTGCAAGGAGGAGCTTTAATGAAAAAAAGATTTACTGATGAATATTCTACTACCTCAGTAAATTAAAAAATAACGATCCCAGTAGACAGGAGTTCAAAAGTTTATAAAGGATTTTCAAAATTGCTACAGTATAAATATTCCCATATGTATTTTAGTTTAATATTTAAAAAAAAAAATAAGAATAGCTATTACAGTCTGCTTACTGACTGTTCCCTGCCAAAAGATAGTTTTCTGTGCCAGACAGAATGCTACTTAGATCTTCACTTACAGGCATATTTTAGAAAGTGATACACAGACATCCTTCCTCCCAAAACAGGAAGGCCTGGAGAGAACAAAATCAAGGACATACAAAACCCGTCAAGAAAATAAAAGATAAAGTACGTGGGCAGTGTGTTTCAAACCTGAGTGCTCAAAGATTACTTGTGTTCCCCAAGTAGGTTCTTAAAACCTTCTTGAGCAATACAACTACTAACACCTAGTTCTTTCCTAGCACCATAGAATCTTTTGGGCTGGAAGGGACCTTTAAAGATCATCAAGTCCAAACCCCTGCAGGGACATCTTCCACTAGAGCAGGTTCCTCAAAGCCTTGTCCAATCTGACCTGAACACTTCCAATGATGGGGCATCCGCAACTTCTCTAGGCAACCTGTTCCAGCGTCTCACTATCCTCAGAGTCAAATATTTCTTACTTATGTAAAATCTAAACCTACCCTTTTTCAGTTTAAACCATTGCCCCTTGTCCTGTCACTATACAGGCCTTGGTATAAAGTCTCTTTCCATTTTTCTCATAAGCCATTTTTGTATGTTGAAAGGCCACAATAAGGTCTCACCAGAGCCTTCTCTTCTCTTTTATGCATTTGCAAGGCCCCTTGTGCTATTTAACCCTAATTTCCAACCTCCTCTCTTTCCTTCTTGCCTCTACTCATTATACCTCTATCCGCATCTCCAGGTTCCTGTTTCCCAAGAGCGTGGCTAGAAGCATGCCAAGCAGTACTGACACCGTGACACCAGGCTGCTGCCTTCAACAGAACAAGGTCATTCATTCATTCATTCGACTCTCTCTCATGACAGACAGATTCAAGACAGAATCACAGAATCATAGGGTTGGAAGGGACCTCAGCAGATCATCTAGTCCAACCCCCTGCCAGAGCAG
>VXBO01013376.1:374223-412411 GCA_013400135.1 Rhinoptilus africanus | reverse complement strand
CCGCCTCCACCCGCGCCTTCACGTCCCCCACGGCGGCGGAAGGCGGCAGCTCGAAGGTCCTGCAGCCCAGGCAGTCATGGAGGACGGTCACCCGGGCCAGCCTGCGACAGACAACACGANGGCCCCGTCCCTGTCCCCGTCCCCACCCAGGGCGGGCCCGCGGGCGGCATTTCCCGGGCTCCGCGGGGCTCGTCGCTGCCGGGGCCCTCGGGCGACGGGGAGGATGCAGCTCGTCCCCGCCGGCGGTGTGCGGTACGGCGTGAGGCTGGCAGGGCCGTGACTAAGGCTGAGATCCAGGGACGGTCCCGCATGGAAACCGCGCCTGCAGCAGGGCAGGCCGGCGCGGGCGCGCGCGGACACTTGGAGCAGTTCCCAGCATTCGGGCGGCAGCGCATGGAGCAAGCCTCGTGTTTCTCAAGGATGTCCAACACAGAAGGAAACCTCATTTTTCTGCTCTTATGTCAGTCATTTTATTGACCCTGAGCCCCTAAAGGAGGCCTTCAGGAAAGGCGGGGAGAGACTATCAGGGAGAGGAGTGATAGGACACAGGGTAACGGTTTTAAACTGAAAGAGGGGATATTTAGATCAGATACTAGGAAGAAATTCTTCAGTATGAGGGTGGTGAGGCAGTGGAACAGGTTGCCCAGAGAAGCTGTGGATGCCCCATCCCTGGAAGTGTTCAAGGCCAGGCTGGATGGGGCTTTGAGCAGCCTGGTCTAGTGGGAGGTGTCCCTGCCCATGGCAGGAGGCTGGAACTAGATGATCTTTAAGGTCCCTTCCAACCTGCATCTTCTGCTTTACCTCTTAGGGTATATGGTAACGCCTCATGCCATTCAAGACTCATGGAAAGTGTTTTCTCTCCTCAAAACAGAGTTTTAGTCTCTCTGTGACCCCAATGAGCCATGGGACCTTGAGAAACTTGTGGAGGGGGCCAACAGAAAACTCCCAAGTTTCAACGTGTGCAAAGTTCTGCAGCTGGGACCACAGTCTGTGCATCAGTGACGGGATGAATAGCAGCCCTGCTTCAAAGGAGCTGGGGGACACAGGCGTGCTCTCTCTGGGAGAAGGATGGCCAGTAGTAGATCAAGGGAAGTGAGTCTCTGCTCAGTGCTGATGAGGCTGGATCTAGGACATCATGACCAGAATGGGATGGTTTGGGCTTCCTCAGTTCCAGATCCCAGCAGAGGACTACTGCTAACACAGTCAGGCACCCAAAGCATGTGACCTACAAGGAGAAGATGGGGGAGCTGGGCTTGTTCAGTCTGATAAGGAGCAGACTAAGGTGCAATACAGTAACATCCCACAACTACCTGAAAGGCAGTTACAAAGGCGATGGAACTCTTCTCAGGAGTGCAAGACCAACAAAGGTCAGTGGCAACAAACTGCAGCTTGGGAGGTTCACAGTGGACAGTCGGACAAAACCTGTCCCTAGGAGAGTAGCGCAGTACTGACACGGGTTGTCTAGAGGCACTCTTTGGGATATTTTCAAGGCTCAGCTGTGACTGACCTGATCCACTACTGGCAATCCTCCTGCTTTGAGCAGGATGATGGACTACAAACCTCCAGCCAACAATTCCATTTCACTCCAACAGGTCCTCAATTCCAGTCCCTGACCAAACTAAAACATTTACGACTTGACTTAGTGCCAGGGAGCTAAAACTGCCACTTGGCAGCAACAGAGAGCAAAGTTTCTGTGGAAGGGGGGAAAGATACAATGAAACTGTTTGCAGAAAGTGTATCAAGCTAAGAAAAGTCCACTAAAATAGAAGGAAGCCTGAAAAGCACAAAGGTCAGGTGGGCCAGGATCCAGGTATCTAGGTGAACAGAGCTTTGCCAGTGCTGCAACATCTTATTTCATTCATCAGCAATACTTGTATATTGAATGCTGCAGGATTATTAAAAAATGATAGAAAATTGGTGGGTCTGATCCTGCCGTCACCAGAAGTAATAAAACGCCCCCCTATTTTAACTTAAACCATACAGATCTAACTCTTTGCTTTAGTTTAGGACTTTGTTCACTTTTCTGTCATTTGATCTTCTTAACTTTCCATTTTGTTGCATCCCGTTCATAGTTTATTGTCACAGATTTTTTTCATACTATGTCCAAAGGAATGAGAAGGCCGCCTTCCAATCTCTTCTGTTATCTTTTTATGTCTTGATACCAAGGGAATACACTACCTGCAGAAGGGCAGTGGCAGAAGGGACACAAGTGTGGATGACTGGACAAGATGGAAGGAGTGAAACCTGGTGCAGTCCCATCCATATCTGCTACTACACCAGTTTCCAGACAGTAGAACCACCAAGCCATACTGGCAAAACCAAATTCTTTTTCACCAGCTGGGATCACAGGAGTGATTTAGCATTTTATGAAGCAGGCACAGCTGTCTGAATGGGACCCTGGAGAGAAACAGAGCCATCTCGACTCTATGCCGAACATCTCAAATGGTGGGACGCATTCAGGGGCACAGACAATCCTGCTGTCAATAATTGGCTGAAGTTCCCCAACCCATGTTACATCACATGACAAGGCAATGTTCCCAAATTATGTCCTGTGATAATTTAACATTAATATTGGAGGAAAAAACTCTGGGTACCACAGATTCTGTCTAGTATGTGACCTCTGCAGTAGAGGGGGAGGAGTTGGGAAGAACCAGTGATAGAGAACTGGAACCATGCAAGGTTCTGGACAAAGGAGTTGGACTCCGGAGCTCCTGGAAATTAGCTATACCTGTTTCCCTCATAAATCCGATCCTTTTGTTACAAGGGAGACTGTTTTTTCTTACTGTCAGGAATGAATGTCGCATTTCTATTTACCATGGGACACCTTTCATTTGCCTCTCCTTTATCATGTGTTTTCTACTCTGTTTGATAATTCCTGCCTTTGGGTTATTTTTTTTTTTCCTGTCCATCCAGACAGAAGCAAGATGTTCATCCCCTTAGTACCTCTGTATTAGTAGAGTAAGCATGGCTAAGGCATGTGTTCCAATGCAGCCCTTTGATCATCCCCACTGTTTAATTGTTGGCATGCTTTTTGCCACAGTTTTGACCCATAACCACCACCAGTCTTCAGGACAATAATCAGGCATGGTTCATAAACCAAGGACAACTCCCCACAGGCAGAATGGACAAGGACATTTTGGTTTAGCCCAAAGGCTGTTAAGTTTCTTAGACATGAGCCACTATGCCACTGACCCTTTGAGTTCTGGCCCCTTCCGTGGGGCCCCATCCCATTTTATTTATTGTCTAGATGTTGCTATTGATTATAACAAGCAAGACTCCCATTGATTTCAGTGATGCCAAAATTTCAAATTACTGATTTCATGGTATAGCCTCCTAACAAGAGAAGGCACTTATTTAGGTTACAAAGACAAGGAAAATGAACACCGGTACTGATACCAGATTCAAAGAAAGGGGGGAAATGAACTCTCCTCGAACTCTAAAAAAAAAAAAAAAAAAAGTAGAAGAATTCCAAGTACGGTTTCAAGCTATTTGCATAAACTTAACTGGAACTTAAAGCCACTCCTACGGCATTAATTGTAATGCTGATTTCTGTCAGAAACATTCCGGCCATTCATCTGGCAAGAAATATAGAACATAAATCTTCTTTTTATTACAAAGTGATTTATGCATATCCTGTTATCCATTATCAAACTCTTTTTTACAGCTTATGACAGTGACATTCTGATATCTAAATAAAAATATCCTAGAAAAGTGACTACATAGAAATTACACTGTCTGACCAAAAAGGAGTATACATAATCCAGTTTGCAGATTTTCACAACAACAACAAAACCCCCAACTTTTTAAAAATTTTAATCTTGCTTATCCCTTTGGAAAACAGAACTATGGGAGCTGTGTAATCCTAGTGAAGTTAAAGGTATCACATACATATTAATGATTGTACATGACAATGTAAAAAAATCCATTTGACCTGACCAGGTGGAAATTTTGTAACCATAGCAGTTAGAAAAATAAATGTCTTTTAAATCCAAAATGATTGGGACTGATTTGAGAATTTTTAAGTAGTACATATAGAAATATCTATGATAACATTTTTATAACCACTTTTGCAAGCAGAACAACATTTTGATTTAAAAATACATGTGGAAAATTCTCCTGTGGCTACAAACAAGAGTACTGTTTGGTTCAGAGTGAGGTCATATAACCCCTACAAGACAGGATGTGCAGTAGAAAAATGGAAAGAGTCTCTGCAACATTAAAGCATTTATATAAAATGAAATGAAAGACATTTTTATAGTGACATTTACCTGAAAAGAGAAAATTCTGTGTTGTGGAATGACCTCAAATTTCCAATAACATAAAATAAATGTGCAGTTGCAGAAAGACATAGATGCAAGCCCCTTATCACTGTGCTTAGAAAGATGGAATGGAGTCTGCTAAAGGAATGCCTGGTGTGTTAAGAAACAAACATGACTAGGTCACAAGAGGAAACCTACTGCAGTACAGTAGCTTCCAGTGCAGCAAATAACACCCTGCAGTGCTGGCAGGCAAATGCCAGTGACTCAACAGTGACACAGTGCACACCAAACAAAAGCAAAACTTTCTACAACACAATAAGCCCTTACCTTCCTTCTTAAATCAATTCCTTAAGTGCTTCTAACAGATGTTTTAAACATTACGTTTTATATATTTCACATTAACCGGAGATTACCGGTTGCATTGTCACTGCCAGAAGTTTGCTTTATCCTTGCTTACCAATGCCTTTTCAAGAAGTTTGAGAAGGAACCTACTATTTGCTGATGACACATGTGCTACTCATTGGAAAGTCACCTCTTACTGGAAAGTTTCTATTTCATTTGAATAGCTCCATTAACAGAAAACAAGTATTTTTTTTTTTCTTAAACAAACCACTGAAATGGCTATAGTCCTATCTAGTACAAACGACCAAAAAAAAAAAACCACAAAAAACCCAACTTCCCCCTCCCCCCCCAGCCCATGAAGCATTTAATTCAAATAAAACATCTAGTTTTGCCCTAAAATCTTTTACACAATGTAATTTGCTGAAATTGTTTTATAATAGCTTGGTGCACTGAGTTTAAATCAGTTCTCCTACTCTACAGTCCTCATGTGAAACAATTATAGGCAGCTTCTAAGCAAAATATCTGTATGATCATGGCTTAGTCAAATATTAAAGAACTGAAGGAAAGTATTATCTTATTCCTTTTGCAAACTGATGTGTTTATAAATATCAAATATCAGAAGAACAGGATGCTTTTGAAATACTACTAAAAACAAACAAAAGAGTTAAGGGCATAGAGGCCAGGAACAGCCATTTATTTCCATCTAATGATTTTGATCTCTCAGTTATCTGCTTTAATGTTCAAGCCAGTTCCTTGATGGCACTAAGCAAATGCTAATGGAAAGTACTTTAAAAGACTCATAAAACTTGTTTCGGTTTATTCTTTGCAAATAAAGACCAGAGCAAGAAGGCACAAATAAATGATAAAATTCCAAAATCTTCTCAAAAGCCAAAGCAAAATTTCCTCTTAGGTCTACCTCTAGGAAAAGACTACTTTAAATAAAGTTCTCGAAGAGAGGACCTAACCTTATTCTTAACTATAGTACAGTAACCATTACTCCACAAATTTGAATGGCTAAGAATCACAGTTTTCTATTCCAGATGGTACAAATAACAATACCAGTGCAAAATGCTTGGCATTTCAAATTATGCAAAAGATAAAATCAAAATAGTGATAAAAATAAACTCCTCAATTGCTCTTTAGGGAATTGCATTAGAAGGAACTAGAGTGTTGCAAGAACTGCTGTTTGCATACATTTTTAATAAGCAATATGTTAGATTACTGGTGATATTTTCTTACAGCCTTTGGTGACAACAAAAGGGCTAGATTTAGAACACCCATTTTAACCTTGAAATATCAAAAAAACCAGAGCTAAATTTGTAAATTTATTTCAGTGCCTGAAGTAGCTTCCTAAATATCATAATGAATCCAGGCCTTGGGTTTTTGCCTCCATTTAGGACACATTTTTTTTCCATACTACCTTAAGACATTTTTCTTATTTTCATTCCAGAGAACTTAATGAAGCTATTATCCTTCTACATAAATGAGGAAAATCCAGTCAATAACTAAAATGAGATCAGCAACCCCAGATTACACACACATTACTCATTTTAAGAAGTATTTCTCCATCCCTATTGCTTCTGAATACTGCATCTAGTCATGCTCCAAAGCTTCACAATATCTGCTAGGCATCAGTGAATGGAGCCGTCTGTATTTGCAGAAAATTAGAATATCAAACAGTAGGAAATACAAGATAGGTGATTTCCTTTAATTATGAAAAGCCACAAATTCAAGCACCTCTGCAAGTATCTGTACATCAGATAGGGGATGATACCCAGTAATATACTCTCAGAGAGTGCTAGCTCTTTACCAGCTCTGTATCGGTTCTGTCTTCTTCATAACAGGGTTTCATACAGAGATACTAGCAACAGTTTATCCTTCGGACAACAGAAGGATGGGTGGCACAGAGGAAGAAACATGAGCCACATGTAAGGCCTAGTGAGAGGAACCATAGAATCATTCAGGTTGGAAAAGACCCTTGGGATCATCAAGTCCAACCATCAACCCCACTACAAAGTTCTCCCCTACACCACATCCCCCAACACCACATCTAAACCACTCTTAAACACATTCAGGGATGGTGACTCCACCACCTCCCTGGGCAGCCTATTCCAGTGTCTGACCACTCTTTCTGTGAAGAATGTTTTTCTAATGTCCAGTCTAAACCTACCCTGTTGCAGCTTGAAGCCAGTCCCTCTTGTTCTATCGCTAATTACCTGTGAGAAGAGACCAGCACCAACCTCTCTACAGTGTCCTTTCAAGTAGTTCTAAGAGAGTGATGAGGTCTCCCCTCAGCCTCCTCTTCCTCAAACTAAAAGTTTTGGGAAGGGAGGTAAGGGGGAAGAAATGACGCAGGGCATCTTCTTCTGGGAAAACACAGAGAAGTAGTGAAAGGCATTCCTGGGTTACGTGACAAGTCCTGTCACACAACTGTAATAGCTGGAAG
The DNA here is from genome assembly GCA_013400135.1 of Rhinoptilus africanus. Classification (NCBI taxonomy): domain Eukaryota; kingdom Metazoa; phylum Chordata; class Aves; order Charadriiformes; family Glareolidae; genus Rhinoptilus; species Rhinoptilus africanus. The sequence continues at coordinate 405,364 of VXBO01013376.1, read as the reverse complement.
TAAATACCTCTTCGATCACTAGTTCATACACAAGAGTTTCAGAATCATTCACTGGGAATCAGAGGATGTGTTTGTTTCCATGTCCCGTCCTGCATAGGGCATTACGGGGCAAGACATCAACTACCTCCAGCCCCCTACACCCCCACTGCATCCCACTCTTTCCTGATTTATTGGTGGAACTTCTTACATAATTGTCCCTTGCCCTGGTCCAGATGTATTACCCAATTTAAGAAGTTCTTACAGTTTGGATTGTTTGAGCTAATTTGGCTCATTTTGACGGAGCTGAGGCACAAAGCACAAGGCAGTTGTGATTTCTTCAGCATGGCTAGCCTGTAGCTTCATCAAGGATAAGACATAAAGACATCCTAACTGCTTCAGGTGAAGTGGATGGCAAAACTTTCACTGTCTGGGGCCAGTGTGCTTTTGAAAATGCTGTCGTTATTTACATCTCTGTCAGTGTGACAGAAGAGATATGGTATGCTGCTTAGTATATTTCTATATTTGGACACAAAAGGAAATGTAGAAGGGAGTTTAAGGAAAGTGAGATGGGGAACAGGACACCTATAGAGGTTACAGAGCAGATTTTTAAATGTACAACAGATTGTATGCTTATTTATTATGCATATGTATTCATATTTACACATATACACTTATGGAAAGAAATTGATTAGGTACAGTATGTCTACTAAAATTTATGAAAAACCTGTATTGAAATATGGGTATGACTTAAGTACAAAGTTAACTAAGCCTGTGTTAACTTCTCTTCAGTTTCACTGCTTGTGCCTGTCTTGAACAGAAGCAGCTACACTGGAAAAAAAAAATATTGCAGCAATAAAGGGTTTCACAGTCAGTGAAGACTGGATCGGCAGCTAATGGGTTCCTTCCCTCCCTACCTCCCTCCCATCATGGACCAGTTTAAAGCACTTAAGTACCTGGAGATTTTCACAGATGCATAGTAACCAGGTTAACGGCAGCACATGCTTAACACAAACTGACATTTTAGTAAAACCGATCTATAGCATAATCAAGAAAGCCTTTCTGGAGAAGTTAATTTTAATCAGCTAAAAAGATTTTTTTTTTTTTAATATTCGCATTGCATCTGCATGTTGATAGAAAGAGGAATGAGGATGGAAAGTTAAGGAAATTGCACCCCTTTTACCATTAATTCATTTAATACTACCAAATATATATAAAGAGTTCTAAAAGTTCAAAACATGGACAGGAAGTTGGTGTTTCAGCTACTGTTTTTATATATATTGCATAAGCTCCACAAAGCTCCAGCTGGGAGCACAGTCTTGTTATTATAGACACTGTACAAAAACAATAAAAAGCATAAAAGCTTGGCCTTGCCCCAAAAAGCATCTATTTGTAGTGGACTAAAGACATGCTGGAGGAAGGGAATACATCAAAATTTGACAAGCAAACTAATTTGGTGAAACATCACAAGGGCACAAGGGTCTGCTAAAATGGAAATATTTGCCTCAAGTTATCCCGCTAAAGCCCTAATTTTGTGCACAGATTTGGAAATCAACAGTTCACTACCATTAAAGAGAGCTAGATATGATATCATTATTAAAGGTGAAGCTCAGGTAAAATTTAGCAAAATCTTTGAGATCTGTAGTTTTTTATAATTGACTGATAGTAAAATAAAAAAAATTCCACTGAGGATTCTGAAATATCACTACATAGTCTATGGAAACTCAGTCTAACTGAGACTTACATAAAAAACAAACTGCATGGAACCAAAGGAGCAGAAATCACTGTATAACTGTCATGATAGGATATTTGTCTTTTATGATCTTGGTGGAACAAAGCCCATCATTTAATAGTATCAAAAAATGTCAGTATTGAAATACAGAATTTTGACTTTTTGGCAGCATGAATAATGCTCACTGCAAGGAATCAGCTTTTATCAGAACAGATCAAGCCATTCACATGTAAAAGTCAAGTTTCTGTCCAGTCAAGTCTGTTTGGCTCTCCCAGCTCTGAAGCCTCATTTATTCAGTCCCACCTCTGTCCAATGCACAGTCTCCAGCTTGAANCCTTTCAAGTAGTTGTGGAGAGTGATGAGGTCTCCCCTCAGCCTCCTCTTCCTCAAACTAAAAGTTTTGGGAAGGGAGGTAAGGGGGAAGAAATGACGCAGGGCATCTTCTTCTGGGAAAACACAGAGAAGTAGTGAAAGGCATTCCTGGGTTACGTGACAAGTCCTGTCACACAACTGTAATAGCTGGAAGTAAATACCTCTTCGATCACTAGTTCATACACAAGAGTTTCAGAATCGTTCACTGGGAATCAGAGGATGTGTTTGTTTCCATGTCCCGTCCTGCATAGGGCATTACGGGGCAAGACATCAACTACCTCCAGCCCCCTACACCCCCACTGCATCCCACTCTTTCCTGATTTATTGGTGGAACTTCTTACATAATTGTCCCTTGCCCTGGTCCAGATGTATTACCCAATTTAAGAAGTTCTTACAGTTTGGATTGTTTGAGCTAATTTGGCTCATTTTGACGGAGCTGAGGCACAAAGCACAAGGCAGTTGTGATTTCTTCAGCATGGCTAGCCTGTAGCTTCATCAAGGATAAGACATAAAGACATCCTAACTGTTTCAGGTGAAGTGGATGGCAAAACTTTCACTGTCTGGGGCCAGTGTGCTTTTGAAAATGCTGTCGTTATTTACATCTCTGTCAGTGTGACAGAAGAGATATGGTATGCTGCTTAGTATATTTCTATATTTGGACACAAAAGGAAATGTAGAAGGGAGTTTAAGGAAAGTGAGATGGGGAACAGGACACCTATAGAGGTTACAGAGCAGATTTTTAAATGTACAACAGATTGTATGCTTATTTATTATGCATATGTATTCATATTTACACATATACACTTATGGAAAGAAATTGATTAGGTACAGTATGTCTACTAAAATTTATGAAAAACCTGTATTGAAATATGGGTATGACTTAGGTACAAAGTTAACTAAGCCTGTGTTAACTTCTCTTCAGTTACCCTGCTTGTGCCTGTCTTGAACAGAAGCAGCTACACTGTAAAAAAAAAATCATGCAGCAATAAAGGGTTTCACAGTCAGTGAAGACTGGATCGGCAGCTAATGGGTTCCTTCCCTCCCTACCTCCCTCCCATCATGGACCAGTTTAAAGCACTTAAGTACCTGGAGATTTTCACAGATGCATAGTAACCAGGTTAACGGCAGCACATGCTTAACACAAACTGACATTTTAGTAAAACCGATCTATAGCATAATCAAGAAAGCCTTTCTGGAGAAGTTAATTTTAATCAGCTAAAAAGATTTTTTTTTTTTTAATATTCGCATTGCATCTGCATGTTGATAGAAAGAGGAATGAGGATGGAAAGTTAAGGAAATTGCACCCCTTTTACCATTAATTCATTTAATACTACCAAATATATATAAAGAGTTCTAAAAGTTCAAAACATGGACAGGAAGTTGGTGTTTCAGCTACTGTTTTTATATATATTGCATAAGCTCCACAAAGCTCCAGCTGGGAGCACAGTCTTGTTATTATAGACACTGTACAAAAACAATAAAAAGCATAAAAGCTTGGCCTTGCCCCAAAAAGCATCTATTTGTAGTGGACTAAAGACATGCTGGAGGAAGGGAATACATCAAAATTTGACAAGCAAACTAATTTGGTGAAACATCACAAGGGCACAAGGGTCTGCTAAAATGGAAATATTTGCCTCAAGTTATCCCGCTAAAGCCCTAATTTTGTGCACAGATTTGGAAATCAACAGTTCACTACCATTAAAGAGAGCTAGATATGATATCATTATTAAAGGTGAAGCTCAGGTAAAATTTAGCAAAATCTTTGAGATCTGTAGTTTTTTATAATTGACTGATAGTAAAATAAAAAAAATTCCACTGAGGATTCTGAAATATCACTACATAGTCTATGGAAACTCAGTCTAACTGAGACTTACATAAAAAACAAACTGCATGGAACCAAAGGAGCAGAAATCACTGTATAACTGTCATGATAGGATATTTGTCTTTTATGATCTTGGTGGAACAAAGCCCATCATTTAATAGTATCAAAAAATGTCAGTATTGAAATACAGAATTTTGACTTTTTGGCAGCATGAATAATGCTCACTGCAAGGAATCAGCTTTTATCAGAACAGATCAAGCCATTCACATGTAAAAGTCAAGTTTCTGTCCAGTCAAGTCTGTTTGGCTCTCCCAGCTCTGAAGCCTCATTTATTCAGTCCCACCTCTGTCCAATGCACAGTCTCCAGCTTGAATATTGGCCCTGCAGCTCAATCTAGGACAATCCATACTTTCCAGCTCTTGCTCCTAGCAGTTCTTTAGTTTCATCTCTGGTCCTGTTTCAGTCTTTGGTGACAACCAAGTTGACCATCAGACTAGGTGTCTATAGGAGACCTTCATGTCTTACTGGATTATAGAAGAGCTTGCTGTGTGGATAATTTCCTCAAATGTCTAAACCTCAGAGATTTCTAGATGTACTAAATTCGCATTAGAAGGGCCTAGTTAACTCATCTAGAAGAAAAAGAGAGATTCAACCCCCAAAATTCTCTATCCCACAGTCACCTTGCAATAAAAATACTAACTTTAATGACTTTTCAAAAAATTACCCGGGAAGCCAGTGGAACAGAGCCTGAAACAATAGTCAGCTGTTGCTAACAGCAACTTTCTAACACAATGCAAAGCCCACCTTCTTAACACACAGGAAAAAACAGGGGCTGTACATTATAGCATTGCACATCAGTGGGGAATCTGCAGATTGCAAGGCTGAGGGCAGAGGCTGTTGTCTTCATGAAGGCCCATTTATAGCAAATAAGAACTTATCTGATTACAACTTAACATCCAAATAAACATTTATCTCAAAAGATTTGTTTAGACACTGTTCACACAAGGAACTTGCTTTGCTTGCTGTTAGCAAGATTATACATTCTTCACAGTAAAGCAGTATGTTGAGTTCAAAGTTAGGCAAGTGCAGGAAGAAAACTTGTTTTCAAAAAATGCTATAATGAATGTGGACTGTGTAGGTAAATTGAAAGTCAGACTATGAATCCATTACTCACAGGAGTGATGAATTTTTTCAAGCAGTTCTCATTAAATTCACGGAGACCATTTCACAAGTAAATGCAGCAGAACCTGGCACCTACGTATGATTTTGTAACTTAACAAATTAATTTCACCATTAAAAGTAGCAATTTTCTACTTTTTTCTACAAACACTAGCCAAATTTCAGACTCAGTCTTTAACTTACCGATCATGGAGGTTTGAGCAACAACATGTCAGAAAACTCTTTCAGGAGTTAATTTCTTTTTTTTACCTGTTCTTATCCTCGATCTCCATTGTCTCTTTTTCTTTGATAACTTCCTGCTAAGTACATGAAGCAGATATTGTATTTATAAATTAGCAAATAATTATTTAATCTTCTTTGCTTGGTGGCTCATCATCTCTTCAGTGGACACTAGAAAGCCCAAGCATGAGAAGTTCAACTCAGTGTTCACTCCATCCCTGAACTAGCAAAGAAGTCTGCGTGCCTCACCATCTGCTACTTCTCCAGTCTTCTTTCAAAACCACTTGCTTAAGTGCTCACGTAAGTTCATTCTCTTATAATCAGGAACAGACTTAATAGGACAGGTCTCAGAAAGCACAGAGGTCTTGTTTAGTTTCTTTAACGGAATTCGGGCTATGTTCTTGTGCAATTGATTTATATTTATCCTCTGGAGAAGGAGTGGAATTCTGGAAGCTGCTGTTTCTACTTTGCCTTCCTTCTTCTGGAAGCAGCACAGTTGGAAGAGTATTTATGAAGGCCAAAGTCTGAGTTGTCCTCTCCCTCACACCTGCTAGAAGCCGCTTCTTAACACCAGCTCAGGAGTTCTGGAAGAAGAGACACAAGAGAAAAGGAGTGGGTCATTAATACAAAACACAATTTAACTGAAGGGTATGGAAAAGTCATTTCCTCTGAGGGCATAGTTGCAGTTACTAGTATTAAGTGAGTCATGTTACTAATTATAAATTGGCCTTGTGGATTACAGTACTTGTAAGCACATGGAGAACTGAAAAAGAGCAGTGAGGTTTCCTGCTTCTCCTCCAGTACAGTATCATTCTATCAGTAAAATAACTAACACATGTAGCTGTAAGTATGCTGAACAAATGGGCAAGTTTTCAATTTCTTCCTTTGCATCGGCTGGGCAGAACATTTATGGAGAAGGATTTTGCCCTTCTACTCAAATGGCTTGCAGCTAGGGGAAGAGATTGAACTAGCTTGCAATGACTTTCCATAGGGAGAATTCGAAGTCTTCCCAGCTAATCCCCTCTCCCAGCTATATAGGTCAACATCTACCCTATGCTTCATATACCTTCAGGAATTACTTCTTTCAAGCTGACACAGAGAAATTTTGTAGCAGCACAATAGTATTTAAGTGAGGCAAAGCACATGCTGTCAAGCAGCAGAAAACGCTTGATTCAATATACATGTTATTACCCAAGGGCGGTATGTTTGAGAGAGCTGGGAGGATGACAGTGGTATTCCATTATTGTTCTACATCTGTGCAAATGTAAATCCTTCTCTGAGCCTCTGACGGTGTTGGCAAGTCTTTTCATAATGTGCAGTTGCGTATGTCCCTCTTCAAACAGTAACAGAGACATTCTTTCCTGACTCAGAAAGGGAAACAACTGTGGCTAAATTGCAAAAGGTGAATTAGTTTACTATGTAAGTATGATATTGAAATACAAATGGTATGAAAGAAAGGAGGGTAGACTTTGTGGCATGTATAACTTTTTTGTTTAATATTTAGGAATTTACTTACTCAGTCAGTAAATGGAATATCAAAGTATATAGATTGAAGATGATTTCTGAATGCATGTTTACCATGAAAAGCATCATTGAGAATTTAACTTAGCATGATGTGTTACTCAATGGCTTCATTCTAAATTTTTCTCTCTACAGGTGCTGAAACGTGTATCTAGCATGTAATCCAAAGAAAAGTTCCACCCTGAAGTCATTCTTAAGTAATAATGACTTAAGCCAACAGCCATGCAAATCCAGCCTCATTTGCCCAGATGTGAATGACTCTGTAGAGAGTAAAACCAGTGCAGCCTTGCCGCACGATGGGTTGCAGTTGGGAGGGGAGCACCAAGGAAAAGCACTTTGCCCACAGTGGAAAGCCAGGCTCAAGGGGGTCCTGGCACTCCGTGGTGCAGCCATAATTGGAAGATCAGGCCAGATTACGCTGTTCCCCCTCAAAAATCATTAGTAAAATCAGACCTGAAAAATGTTTAAAGTTATCTGAGCAGCTTCAATTGTCTTGGGGAAGAAAAAAGAAAAACTAGGTTTATAATAGAAAGCTAATTACGACTTTAAGATAGCCTCTCCATAATTAGTGAGTGACACACTTTCTCAGACTGCATTCTATTTCTAGGCTTGGCCTTTCAAATGTTGCCCTTTATTATGTTGCTGTGGGGAAGCTTTTTAACTCATTGCAATTTCGTGCATGATTTCGCACATAGGACTGTACATGACTTGCCTGCTGACAAGACTCTAGCTAAATCCATTATCTTAGTAAGTCAGTAATTGCTGTGTTTCCCCTAGGACACTGAAAAGACCCTTGTTTTGAAGAATTGATATGTTACTTGCTCTTGGTACCGATACACCCTGGGAACATAGAAATATCTTCTAGGATTTTTGACAATGTCATCTTGTCCAAAAAATGGATAGGTCCAAAGTACCTAAAAGAAAACTAAAAATTAATTCAATAAATAGTTTGCTTAGCAGAAGAGCACGTTGTATCACAGCATGAAGTGACATCTCTACAGTGACCAATCATTCTGATTGTCCTCGAAGGAGCTTGGTCTTGCCGGTATGGATGCGACCAAATGGTGTTGTCAGTTTGCTACCAGATCACATTACAATCCTAGAAAGATTTTGACACGGTCATCTCTCTGTTGTCTGCCATGGTAAGAAAGTGAGCCAACTTGGCTCTGAGATACCAGATACAGACTGACCCTGGCACACTGACTTCCTGACCTTGGCACTTCTTCATTGCCTGATGTGGTCATACAGGTTACCTTATAGCTTTATGTGATACTGAGCAGCAATATCTGAGAACGCACTGTCATTGAATTAATTGGTAAAGACATAACCATAAATCTCTCCTGGGGAAAAAACAGTTACAACCATTGCCTATGCTGATTTTCTACTGTGGAACTTACTAGTTTTTAAAAGGAAACACCTTTTGCTTGAGGATTTTATATCTGTCTTGAATTGAATTTCAGTGGGGGAGGTTTAGTAGTCAATCTGTAAAAACAATCTTCCGTTTTGTGGCTGCCTTTGATTAGCTGTAGGTATGAAGCCACAGGCACGGGTGTCAGTGCATAGCTATACAAACCTAATTTTTCCTGCAAATCACATAGATACATATATATTAATACTATTCCAGAAGTTTCTGGTGTGAAAATCATTAGTGGTTATCTGACTATCTATCTATTAGCTCCACATCCATCCTTTTAATACTGGGATCAGTCTAAACTTCACATACTACACAAGTTCATTTCCTCAAGAACAACAACTAAAAACTGCTAATACTCTATCCAGCAGCATAGAAAGCATGCTAGAACCATCAGAATTACTGAACACAGTCCAAAGTTCAGTGGAGAAAATTTTTGAACAACACACAGCGGTAGCAAATCCTCAATTTACGTTTTATGCGGTTTAAAAGCACAATCTGATCACAGAACCATTATTGGTTATGCTGACTTCTACTAGAATAAACAAGACCACAGCAACAGGAGATACATATATCCTTGAGCAGCAGAGCTATAGTGAGCAGCACAGCACAAGAGCAAGCCGACCTGACCAGAGCTGCAGTGGGATATGCACAGCCAAAGGTACCCTGTCCATCTGCTGCATTCATGAGTAAATTTGGTTGTATTTAGCATTTGTCTTTGAGGTTCAAGGATACACCATGGCACACTCACTTCATGCTAATCACAGCTACTTGTGGTATCGCAGACACAAATAGGCCATGTGTAAAGGGGATGGGGGAAAAGCACTCTTTTGGTTTAGGACATTTCACTCTCCCCAAAATGCTTCCTTAGTAAAGTGTAAATTCAATGAAAATTTACAACTCATCCCATTAATATGACACCAGATTGGTTTTTCCAGTAATGGTTTCTCTAGCAAATACAGGGAGATGTTCTTCGTGGCACATACTATAAACTTGCTTTCTTCTATATTAAACCCACGAGCATGAGAGAAACATCCCTTTTAAAGGGAAAAAGCAAGGATACCTCACAAAACTGAAGGCTGACAAATGAGTACCAACAAAGGCAGAACAAACTAGAAACCAAGTACGCCTGAGGTCTATGGTTGATCTCAAGTAGTACAGGGTCACCTCAGGGCTGATCTGTAATCTCCTCTATACCCTTATAAATACAAAATGGTTCCACTGTTTCATTTAAACTCTGCCTTCTCCTGGATTTATGAGGCAGAGCACATGACAGGTTTAATTCTCACAATTAAAATACCACTCCATGAATTAGCAGCAGTAGGTCTGAATGAGCCTAAATCACACTCACTATAAATCTAACAAGGACAGGTGAACAGAATGGACAGGCGATGCTTTGTGCTGCCACACCGTCAACTTTTAACACTGTTAATGTGAACTCTACTATTGCACATTACGACACAGTACTCTGTGTACATGCACAACAGGATACAGAAACTTGTATAGAAATGAACCTGTATATAACTGTTCAGCAAATTTTGACTCTAGTGTTTCAATCATACAGGGTTAAAGACAGCCTGAAATAGATCTATCTGTATGCAGCTTGCATTCCAGAGAAAGCAGATAAACCTTGAAAAAAAGACCATCCAGGTATCAAAAATTTGAGGAGACAAACACCTCTTAAATATGAATTTTTCCTGTCAATGCCTAAGTATACTATCTGGGTTCAAAATGCATTTCTATCAAAGGTTAAATTAAATTCAAGGCTATCACACAACTGCAAGTACCACACAAATACAGTCACTTCTCGGAGATAGCTGTTCTGCAGAAATATGAGATGGACCTTATACAGTGTAATAATATGCCAGTAAGCTAGACATGCAGGAAGTAAAGTAGATATGTCCTTCATATGTTTATTGTCCAGACAGTTCTGGTGCAGCAAATTCAACTGAAATGACTAGTCCAGGCCATCAGCAGATCAGTGCCACCAGCAAAGTATATGTCTCTGCATTTATATTTTTATGCACTACATGAGATTTCATGCTTTATCACATACAAATTTAAAATTAAAAGTAAACTAAAAGCTTTCAAACATGCTAAGACTCCAATACCATTAATACTATTGATAGTATTTTTACTATTTATGGTATTAATGCTATATTATTAATGCTATTAATGTTAGCATGAATAAAAATGCTGCACTCTTGTTGGTTTTTATATAGAGGAGAGATTGATAGTAGCTGTACAGAAGTACTTCTTTTTCTAGAGTGTGATGATGTTGATGCATTTGGCAAGTAGGCATTGTTCCCTTTTGGTGAAACATGACAAATACACGTAAAAGGATAAAAATATTCTTTTGTAGTCATTGCTTTTTTTTCACCAAATACTGTTTGTGCCTACCCCTTCCAAGGCCACACCAGCAATAGAAAGAGCAGCAGCTATCCCTCTTAGATCCCATAGAGGGGTATAATCACTGGCCATCAACTCCACAATTGCCACATGTGCCTAGAATAGCAGAAATTTTGATAAACAAAGAAAATCCCTAGCTGAATCTGCACTGATGACTATATGCCATATGGGGAGCGAGGTGGGTAAAAAACACAGATGAGACTGCCAAGCTCATCACAAATCTGGGAATGTATATAACCTTGTCTGCATTGAACCAGACACCCAACCAGGCATTTGAGAGACTGTAATGACATCCAATGTACCACTGCATCTTCATTTCCAGTCTGTCTGTAGTAAATCATCTCCAGTGCCTCAAATTAAAGCTAAAAGAAAACCCCAAAATGCACAGTCAGAAATCACATCACACACCAAAGAGATGAAGTGAAGCATCCATCCTTCCTGGTCCCTGCAGGGACCAGCATAAACTCAGAAGCCACAGTGATCTGATCTCCGCTAAAACTGACCTATCATATATCAAAGATATGCCTGTATATATTAATATATTAATCACAGAATCACAGGGTTGGAAGGGCCCTCTGGAGATCATCTAGTCCAACCCCCTGCCAGAGCAGGGCCACCTTAGAGCAGGTTGCACAGGAACCCATCCAGGCGGGATTTGAATGTCTCCAGAGACGGAGACTCCACCACCTCCCTGGGCAGCCTGTTCCAGGGCTCTGCCACCCTCAACGTAAAAGATCAATGTCTCTGAATGTATTATTTTTGACTTCTCTATCTGGTCAAAGGAAAAATCCTGACAGAAGAATCATAGAATGTGTCAGTCATCATTAAAGGCCATCTAGTCCAACCCCCTGCAGTGAGCAGGGACATCTTCAACTAGATGAGGTTGCTCAGAGCCTCATCAAGCCTGGCCTTGAATGTCTCCAGGGATGGGGCCTCCACCACCTCTCTGGGCAACCTGTTCCAGTGTCTCACCACCCTCAGTGTAAAGAACTTCTTCCTAATGTCTAATCGAAAGCTACCCTGCTCTAGTTTAAAACCATTGCCCCTCGTCCTATCGCTACATGCCCTTGCAAACAGCCCCTCCCCAGCTTTCCTGTAGGCCCCCTTCAGGTACTTAAGTACCTTTCACTTCATTTTGATGCCAAAAATTGATCAACCAGAGAGAGCAAAGCCAATGCCCTTACAGGCTGCAGGCCTTGTTCAAAGCCCCAGCTCTCAGTGGACATTTTAAACATTACAGCACGTATCCGCAAGTCCATCAAAGCTATTCAGGCTGTTTCTGAAAGCTGTTAGACCCCAGCTCCCTACCTCTTCAAAGGACAGTATCACTAATGCATTAAACCGGGCAGGAATAGCAAGCCAGTCTGATCCTGGCACAGAAAGTTCTGTATTCATGTCTGCCTACGTCCAGAGTGTGCCAAGACCCGTCCGCAGAAAGAGGAAGCGCTCCCCAAGATAAAAATCTCCAGCAAAGATTTGAGCAAGGGTGAGTTTTGTCGTAGAACAAAACCGAAACAATTTAGCTCAGTGCGCACATTTCTCAGGGAGTGCAGAAAAGACTGATTTATGAAGGTGTTCTAGGAATTAATTGCAACTGGCAGTTTTAACACCTACTAAACCACAAGACTAGAGAAGAAAAAAAGCTGCACCAGCAAGAGCGTGGGTGAGAGCAGAGACAGACACAGGGCTCATCAAAACACACACCAGAGGCCACAGCAAGTTCAAAGCGACGTTAAGGTCTGTTGTCTGCAGCGAGGTGACACAGTTCCCTCCCAGCTGAGGGAACCCCTTCGCCAGCTCGTTGCCTCACAGTGTGGTGGTCACGCGACAGTCACTGAAATTTATTAATTGTTAAAACTTCTTTATTACTGAAAGGCAGGTGACAACGTCCAGCAGCAGAAAGTGAAGTTAGCCCGTAACAGTAAGTAGTACACTCGGTATGGATACATCTATAGCATGTACAGGAAAACAGTTGAGTGTTACCTGAGCAAATGGAGAAGCTGCTGCCTCCAAAACCTGAAGCAGTGGATCAGTAATGATCCAGCGCTGCAACAAGCAGAGCTGAAACCCTGATGGTTCTCAGGATGAAGGCAGTATCTCCTCACAGCTCAACACTGCATGAATGTGTCAGATAAGTTCACCACTATCCCAAGCCACCGTGTAGAGTAAATTTGGCTCTGGGGCCAAAAAAAAAGTACTATACTTATCCTCAAGAACAAGGCTAAGTTAACTGAAACCAAAAAATAGGTCTGGTGCCAACTTCATAGAATCATAGAATTGTCAAGGTTGGAAGTGACCTTAAAGATCATCTAGTTCCAACCCCCTGCCATGGGCAGGGACACCTCCCACCAGACCAGGCTGCTCAAAGCCCCATCCAGCCTGGCCTTAAAAACTTCCAGGGATGGGGCTTCCACCACCCCTCTGGGCAACCTGTTCCAGTGTCTCACCACCCTCATGGTGAAGAACTTCTTCCTAATGTCCATTCTGAAATGACCCATCTCTAGTTTTAATCCATTCCCACCAGTCCTGCCATTACCTGACATCCTAAAAAGTCCCTCACCAGCTTTCTTGTAGGACCCCTTAAGATACTGGTATCTTACTTCATCTGGTTCTTTCTCAAAGGAACATAGGAAATGCAATTCTCAACAAGCAAATGTGCTTAACACAAGATTTGTAATACTTTAGTTATGGAAAAGGTGACTCAGGAAGTATGACTACATGCAACAATATGAAACCTCTAAAAATGATTTAATAAATATGACTTATTTACTGACAATATTTGATAAATATGACTAATTCACAGTTTGATTCTGTGGTATTCAAATGATCTTACAGTAACCATTTGGGAATGCGTGGTTGAATTATGTATAAAGAACCCTTTTATCAGAGTTTGATGAAGTAAACTTAAGACACTCAGTGAAAACGGCTCAGTGATTTAACAATACATAGCAGCTGGAGAAAAAGGCTTAAAAAAAACCTGAGGGAAAGAGTCACGTGGTTGAAACCTCACTGGAACTGCTGTTCTCCAGAAACCTGGCGATATTTAGACCTCTCCTCTGAAACTGAAAAGCAGTGGGTGCCACACAGAAGGACGAGCAGGAGGAAAGCCACGCATGCTTAGAGTTAGTTCTGAACAATTTGATGGGTTTTCCAACGAAACAGGAAACCAGGGCTGTCTATGAACCATAATACAGAAACCTAAAGAGCTCTGCAGTCACGAACATATGAACAATGGGGCTATTAAGCTGAGGAAAGAATAGCAGGAATATGGGTTATGGCTTGGCTGCACAATATGATGCCATTTAGAGATGCCCAGCTTAACTGACAAGCTCTGCTTGCTCTAAAGCAGGGTACATTAAGTCCAACCTGAACACTGGGCTAAATGCAGCTACATAATTTCTAGTGTCTGAGCTAGGCTGGAGCATCCACCACTGCAACACATGGCTCTGCACAGACTTGCCAATACAAGAGTTTATGAATTGCCTAACAGCGGGATGTCAGTCTCATGAGTCCCTGATGAGAAACCAGATTAAGGACGGGTAAGAACTGAGCCCTTGTATGTGAAATACTAAAATTTCAGAATAGTTATGCCAGCAGCAGTTTTTCTTAAAATCTCTGTAAGTGACACAGGGTTGGAAGAAAAAGTAGTTGGTCAAGTGTTCTGAAAATACGATTCCCCAGGGGACAGCAAGTACTTTTACAGATTTCTTTCTCTTTGTTTTAATTAGATTTTGTTTGGATGGCTAGAATGATTCTTTTAGCTACAGAAGTATCTCCCTTGAGCACTTTTCTAGAGGAGTAACCTGGAAAACTCACAAATTGTTTAGCAATATTGCTAGCAGCTGAAGCACAAGGAAAGCCAAATATCCTTCATGTTTACATAAAGGTCTTTTACATAGAACACCATCATAACAGATACAGGAAGCCTAAGAGTGCACCTGAAGAGCACTTCGCAGAAATGCACTTAAGATGAAACAGTAAATGAGCTTATTCTAAAGTTGAGCTTAGGAAGAATATTTACAATAAAGTCAGTTATGCTCAAAATTCTGAATACCTAATCTTAGCATCAGAATTCTTTATCTGTTTTGCCTCCTACCTTGTAAACTACTAACAGGTTTAAGTATACTGAATCAGACTACAACTTGTGTTGTTATTTGTTTTAGATGATCATAAATAATTTTGTCTTTGTCTATGTTCAAATGTCTAAAGCAGAAAAAAATATACTAGGAAGATTTCTTACCTATTAAGTAAATCAAACTCCAAATAATTATCATAAGTAATACATATTTATGCAAAGTTATACTTTCATACAAAGTTTTTAAAATAATATTTATTTTTAGCTATATTCAAATCTTTCTACTGATCTTACTTTAACATTGAAATTAAGAGCAGATGGGTTCAGATCTTTTAAAAAGTTATCTTCTTTCAGTAAAATGAATTGATGTTTGGTTTAGGCATTACCGTTCCCTGGAGACTGTGTAACCTCAGCAATCAATGAGATAGCTGTCCTCCCTCCCTTCTCTGGCCCACTGTCTTCCTCTTTCATCACCTTGCAGCACAGGTGGCCAGGAAGGAAGGATGTTAGCTGGCTGTTTGGAACAGTTGTGTTCTTGATTGGACTTTCTGCCTACTAAGGACAGTTCAGGGCCTTTTTCATTATTATTCTTATGACTGCAATGGAGATTGGAAAGAATCGCTTACCACAGTAATTTGAAACTCCTGAGAAGCAAAGCTGTTTCAAGTGCTGAATTCATTTTTTTTCTCTCATTAAATGAGTATTTATTATTATACGGAGGTTCTCCCTTTTGTTTACAGATATGTGGATTCAGGCAAGATGGACAGCCACAAAACACTAACCTGTATCAGATATACATAAATTGGATTTATCTATTTATTGTATGAATGTGTTTTGCAGTATCTCCTTCTTTAAGGTTTGAGGTACATTGAAATTCTCAGACCTACAACTCAGAAATCTGCATTTGACTGGCAAAAACCTGGCAAGGAAATTTCAAGTCTTCAGTTACAGAATATTACAATGCTTTCACAGAGGGTAAGATACTAGCAGCTCTCAAAAGATCATTCAAGAAGCCAAGCCTTCTTCCAATACTTATCCTGTCCTCAATTAATTACTATTGCAAAAAACCCTTTTCCATGTTGAATTAGTGGAATGCTTATGGTGAGATAATCTTGATTAAATCATAAGCCTGCCAAGTCATTCTCTCCTTCATGAGGTATGAGATATGCAGACAGCCCTGGTTTGAGGGATCTCCAGGCGAGACAAGTGTGTATGGCTGACATAACTGCACCTAATGAAACTGAGCTCTGATTCATCGTGTCAGGGACCTTCACAGCAGTTTTGGACTGCACATTGTGTGCAGTGTACCACTTCATCGAACGATGCATCTCTTACTCTGCAAGAGCTTCCAAATGATTTCTGGGCACAATTTAAGATATGGCCTTTTTATTTATAAATGCCTCATGCATAACTTATAACAGAGGTAATTTAACAGAGGCAAGTAGCATTCCCATTTATTTTTAGAGTTCAGTATGGGGACCAAGATGACATGGCTAGTAGGAAAAAACATGCAGAAACTCAATTTCCACAACTGAGGTAGGAGTTAAAGCTAACTCAATCTACTTGGCAGAAATTATATTATCTCTGTCCAAGAACTCTGGAACACAAAATTGTAGTTTTAGTAGGAAATATTTTTAATATATCAAATGGAGGTTAGTACTATATGACCAGGAAAAAGTGATGTGGGCAACTACAGGTCCTTTGTACAACATAAATAGCATGCAAAGCTTCAGAAAGTAAAGACTAATTAAAGACATGAAAGGAAACGCAAAATGAGTTAAAAGACAACAACATATGCAAAGTCAACCTAATATCTTCCGTCAAAAAATTATTTTCCAGAGAAAGGAACTGGCATAAATCTCATCTTCTGAAGTTTAGAAACACTGACCACATTGAAAACTATCAATTTAGCAGGAAAAGATGGATATTATTACAGTAATGGTACATATAGAACTCCACAGCAGATGATTGTAAGAAGCTAATGAGAGTTCCCCAAATACATGACTTGTAACCACAGGGACAGACAAGGAAATCAACAGCCTGTCCTCTCAGCAGAGACTCAGAGAAACTGGCCTTTTTAGCCACCAAGAATGAAAGAAAAGATAACAAAGAAAAAGTGAGATCATCCGTTGTAAATCTATTAGATAAGTGAGCACAGGAGAAGTCATCGTCCTTTTTAACCTGTAAGATCTCGGAGGCACAAAAATATGGAGGTTTAAATTATCCCAGAGTAAATTGAGCCTCGAGTGGGGAAAAATGAATAATCATAGTGGTGAGGTTCTCAGGCAGCCCTCTAAAAGGAGATATAAGCAGAGAAAAGTGTCAGCTTTGGAGACGGATCATCTTTCTTCCAAAAAAGGCTTTTTGAGGCTATGACATCAGAGCACTGCTCTGTTCCAGGAGATCCCTTCCAACCCCAGAGAGCTCCTCTGTGCACAGCCAAGTCCTGGGAACCACTTGGGACATCTAAGCTGACAGTGTCTAAATTTGTGAATCTGGAAAATGGCAGCTGGGAAGGGGTGGAGAGAAGCTCTCAACTCTAAAATTCACATCTACCCTCTTACCTGAGAGCAACTGAATTCACTGGCTGGTAGGGCACGTTACTAAGTCACTGTATTCACTCCTAATTTCTCCAAAAACACTAGACGGAATGAAACGATCTTGTATTTATGGTTTGGGAATACTTTTCTGTTGTCAACAAAGCCTTATTTTAATGAAAGCTCACTCTTGTGTCTCATATTTGCTAAATGTATGGGTCTAAACCAAAAATGAATTGATATAGAATCACAGAATCATAGGGTTGGAAGGGCCCTCTGGAGATCATCTAGTCCAACCCCCTGCCAGAGCAGGGCCACCTTAGAGCAGGTTGCACAGGAACGCGTCCAGGCGGGTTTTGAATGTCTCCAGAGACGGAGACTCCACCACCTCCCTGGGCAGCCTGTGCCAGGGCTCTGCCACCCTCAAGGTAAAGAAGTTCCTCCTCATGTTTAGGTGGAACTTCCTGTGCTCAAGTTTGTGCCCATTCCCTCTTGTCCTGTCACTGGGCACCACTGAAAAGAGCCTGGCCCCATCCTCCTGACACCCACCCTTATAAATGTTGATTAGGTCCCCCCTCAGACGTCTCTTTTCCAGACTAAAGAGACCCAATTTCCTCAGCCTTTCTTCATAAGAGAGGTGTTCCAGTCCCCTCATCATCTTTGTAGCCCTATGCTGCACCCTCTCCAGCAGTTAATTAATACATTAAGTCAAAAATTGTTTCAGTATGGTCTCCTAAAACAGAAGTTCGCTCTGATGTTCAGACAGCCATCAGGGAATTTCAGTGTTTATGTTGACGTTTTTGTCCTATTGACTTGCACCCTGGCATACCGCAAGACTGCCCAATTTAAGGCAGAAAACCGAAACACGCGCATTTTGCTTTGCACCCAGAAATACCACAGGACTGCCTCATTTAGTGCAGGATGAAAAATATTTTGTAATAGCTGTTTGTTTGGTATAGTTGCCTAACAGTAACAAATCCAGAATAAAGGTACTATCTGCAACTATTAGGACACATGTAACCAGCAATCAACCTGCAAATGCATAAACTGCCTGAATGAATGGATCAGACCTGTAAGGAGAGGAGGTATTGCTTCAGACCAGACTGGTCCCAACCTATGGAAAAGTGTATATAAACACCAGCAATACCCAGTGGCACTTGGGGAAAACAGAAGCAGCTTTCTTTAATTCCAGCTTCCCTCTTTGAACAGCTCTTGAGTCTGGCCATCTCCGCCTCAGAGACTAATCAATCAAAGATGTGGCCATCAGGGCCAACCAGGCAGCATCAGACTGACAGTATCTTATCACAGAATCCCAGAATGAGAGAGACTGGAAGAGGCCTTTGGAGATCATCTAGTCCAACCCCCCCTGCCAGAGCAGGTTCACCTGGAGTAGGCTGGATAGGACTGCATCCAGGCGTGTTTTGAATGTCTCCAGAGAAGGAGCCTCCAAACTCCTCTGGGCAGCCTGTTCCAGTGCTCTGCCACCCTCAAAGCAAAGAAGTTTTTCCTCATGTTGAGATGGAATTTCCTGCATTCCAGTTTGTGCCTGTTGCCAGGCACCAGAATCTGACCCTCTCCTCTTGACACCTGCCTATTAGATATTTATAAGCCTTGATGAGATTTCCTCTCAGTCTTCTCTTCTCCAGGCTAAACAGAGACGGGTCTCTGAGCCTTTCCTCGTAAGAGAGGTGCTCCATTCCCTTGATCATCTTTGTATCATCATCTTATACCTTGGGCTTGACTGGCATGTGTGATTAATACTAGGTATTTAGTTGCTACAGTACTTGAGTAAAAAATGGCTCGCTTG
This sequence comes from Rhinoptilus africanus, assembly GCA_013400135.1. NCBI lineage: Eukaryota > Metazoa > Chordata > Aves > Charadriiformes > Glareolidae > Rhinoptilus > Rhinoptilus africanus. Next base: position 386,304 of record VXBO01013376.1, on the reverse strand, counting down.
AAGTGTGGAGGCTTGCCTGGTGTCTCAGAAAACTCCCTTCATGGCAGTTCCCATTTCCCTCACAATAACAGTCCCAATATCCCAGTATCGACCCCAGAATGACAGTTCTAGAAACAGAGCCTGCAGCACCCATTAGCAGGATATGGTGTTGCCATAACCTTGAAGTAGCTGAAAGATTGTCCATTTTTAATACTTCATTGCTAAAGTAGAGTTCTAAAATATTCTTGGAAGAGGACAGTAATGAGGAAAGGCAGGGAGGAGATAAAGGCAACTGCAAGTTCCTTCCTTCCCATTAGCACCAGCTGGTAGGGGCATAGGGCCAAATTATGCGATGTGGTTTCAGACAGAAGCTGCACAGTGCCTCATCGTCATCCTCACTTGATTTAGATCAGCACATAGCAACCTCTGAGATTTGTGAGAGAAAATACTGAGAGGTTCAATTGAAAAAATAACATGGGAACACTACAGAGCGTCATTACTTGCCAACCAAAAAAGAGAGGTCAGCTTCATGGAGAGCATGCATGAGGGCTGTAAAGGCTTTGAAAGTAAGGACAGGCAGCTCATGCTTGATGGTGAGGAAAACAGAGGAACCAAGAAGAGCACAGAGCAGGGCAGCCTTACTCTAGTGGTTAGTCAGGAAAATCATATGCACAACAGCATCTGGGTCAGTATCAGCAGAGCAAGACTGCACAGAAACGGATGTTGTAGTAATTAAGATCCAGGACTGACAAAAAATTCACCTTATGCAACACGATAAAGTCAGAGGCAGCCATATGGCAGAGCAGAAGGGTTAAGAGTTCCCATCCTACCCTTAAAAGACCACTTACCTTTACAGAAATGTATACAGCCTTTACACCAGCTGGACAGCATCTCTCTTTCCATCTTGCAAACATACAGTGTTTAGACTGTATTTACAGTACTCCAGCCCTCTGCCCCAAAAGCAGGACGTGGTTCCCAGTCTAAATGGTGCCTCTGACTCACATGTGCTCAAGGTCAGGACCAGGTTAGATCTGGGCCACAGGCCCGGTGTGTACCCCTGCTCCTGGGTCTCTGTGCCCCGTGTGACATCCCTGTGGTCTTGGCAGATCTGCAGGCGTTTTGAGGGAACAGTAGGGCTCTTTTTTTGCTTAATAGGTCTGAAATAATGACTGTTAGGTTGTATAAAAATGGTACTTTCATAGCATGAAGTCACTACCACAGAGTTAATGCTGCACGCTTCCGTAACTCATGCCAATGGGAGAGGCAGGTCCATAATAAAGAAGTGGGGAATATCTTGCAGGCTGTCTTCTTTCTCCAGAACAATTCCACAGAGCAGCCAGACAAATCTTCTTGCAAAGTACAGGGAGCTGTTTCAGAAACAGACTCAAAAGTGAGACAAGCTCTAACGAGTACTGTTCATTTACCTGGTAAAAGGTGTTCAGACCAACAGATAAATACTTCTGCAGTATTGTTGCAAGGCCAAATTTTATTTTCAGTTACTAAAATAAGTCTTCTTTCTTCTCTTATGTTCCTCCAAGCCTAGTTTCTTACAAAAACAGCAGGAAGAGGCTCTTAAGAACACTACGTACAAGTATGGATAGAGTTTGACAGATGTGACCAAAAGTATTTTCAACTCTATGCCATTTGTCAGCCAAAATTAATGACAAATGGTATGGCATTTTCTGTCTATGACTAGCATGCTTTTAAGCAGGGAATTTATCTATATGAATTTCTTCTTCATAAGTAGGAGGGCTTGTCTCTAATTTGGGACACACTATGCTGAAAATTCTCATCTAGGAATGCCAAATGCTGCAGAAGCAAGATTAACACAGAGATTTGGCTCGATATAGCATGCCAAGACAGTGGGGAGAAAATCTTTCAAAAGCTGAGAATACTTAACTCCTTTGCTGGTGCTGCAAAGCAGCGTGAAAGCTCCGAAATGCCGCCTGTTTGTTTATCAGGTGTCATTCGCAACAGCAACTGTTGTTGAAAAATATTCTTAGAAGAACTCCGCCAAGATTTGGTGTGCCCATGATTTGATGTCTCTTCCTTTTCTTCTGTTGCTTCACAACATACCTAATTCTAGATATTACTTTTTAAACAGGTACTTCAATGCTCTTTTTCCCCCCCCTAATTAAAAAGGTTAAAAAGGCAGCGTAACACTGAAAGCAAATGACCAAGGGGCTGAATATGGACATTTCAGCATATGAAACAGAAATATCGTTATCCACAAACATCTATCTTAAGCAACAGGGGTATCATAAACCTGCAATCATGAGTGTTTGCAGAGTGTTTTGAACTACTTGATTAAACAGCGCCTTATTAGTGAAAATTATGATTAATGACAAGCTTACAACAACAAAGCTCTCTCTGCAAGCACTGCAATAGAAAGAAAGAAATGAGAAGCACATTTCAGATTGGAGTTGTTAAATTAATAATTAATAAATAAAGCTCCACTGAAAGAGTATTTGGAAGATTTTTATCATTCATCTTATAAAGTTTAGGTTGGTCAAAAAGAACATGCACTTTGTGATGTTATTTCTAGGTTTTTTTATAAAACTTTAGGAGCTTATTGTTATTTCTCTTAATCCAACTAATATTTTACCAGAGATCAAGACGAAGGGGCAAGCAGGAGCCCCTGGGATCAATACACTCAACTGAGTCTGAGCAATGTTGTTACTCCATTATGTTCCATAAAGCAAGGTGCTTTCCATCCAGCTATAACACTGATCCATTAGAGAAAGAGGAGACATGGTCCTTCTCATTTATTATTTATAAGACAGGGCATGCACAACTTGTCTGACATCATCCTTGTCACAGCTAATGAGAAACTGAAATAAATCAGGTTTTGTGGCATCACAGAACAGATGAAAAAGCTCTTTCAGGTCCAATGATCCATTTTTCTGCAGTAAGGTAGTGCTCTCTAATGTACGTAACCAAATTATTTATTGTCTATAATTGTATATGTCCCAAAGTGATGAACTTTCCACACAACTACTGCTGTTCGGGGGAAGTCCCCGTTTATATATACATACATTGTATAAACATCAAACAGGCAATATGATCTAAAGAGATGTGTTCAGCATTGACACAAGTAACCAAAGCAAACCAGAAAGCACTTTAAGTTATTCAGCTCTTAAATCTAATTTGCCTTGGTGGATCAACACCGTTAGGCTGAGTTACTGCATGGCACAGAACTGCTAGGGTAACACGAGCCTATGCCAAGAGCCAGGGAAGCATTTCCAATGCCAGTCCAATATGATCATGAAGGTAATGAGGTGAAAATTACTTGTTAGTGCCTGGAAAGAGATTCCACATCACTCTACAGTGCAAAAAAAAAAAATCACCTTCCAGTGCACAGCCCACTCCATCCCCTGTCTGTGGACTGCTCTAGGTGGAGAACCTGGCTCAGCACATGCTTGTCCTGGTCCCACGCAGGCAGGAACCGGGCTGCACCTCTGAGCACAAAGGGGAGCGCTAAGGCCCTGAGCAGGTTTTCCTTCCCTAGCTCTCGTATTCAGCAGCACAGATGCAGCCAGAGCCTCCAAACTCACATTTGGGGAGTAGGAGAAACGTGAGATGCTGCTGCAGGATTGGGGCAAGCCAGGAACCCTGCTGTTACAAAAAACCTCATGAGAGGTGATCAGAAGTGATAATTCACATAGGAATTGGCCTGGGGCAGAGAAAAAGAATAATATAGAAGGATAAATTTAAGAAGGAAGGGGAAGGTTTACAGGGGGAATTTTATGGGGAAAGCACAGGTAGCATAAGCAAGGATTGAAAGCCCGGTACCGCAATTCCCCTTCTCTCCCAATGGGTTTCCAGATATCTCCTGACATTAGCAATTTCTTTCATAGTGCAAATTTTATGGAACAGGATTCGGCGACAGCTGGTGCCTAGTTGTAAAGCACATCAGACCACTCTGAAGCTACTATCATGTTCCCCAAGATCTCAGCTTACATTAGTTAAAACCCGACAATAATTTTGCTGTGAGTGCTGCAAAGCTCCACCGTGTACCATAGATAACTAATGAAGAGACAGCCAGGTAAATTAGCCTGTCCTAAAACAAGGTACAAGCTGCTCCTTTTGCTTCACTGAAGCTTTAACTAAAACAGGTAATTTAAATACTAACATTATTATTTCCTTCTTCATGGGAGACCAGAGCGTTAAAGCTCTGACCTTTACTGTTTTCCACCAGCTGTCTTATCTCAAATAGGTGGTGATTGGGATGTGCAACCAGCTGTATCGTTCTCCTGTAAGAAAAGAAGAGGCTAAACCTTATCACTGAGAGGAGCCTGGGGCACATTCACACCCTGCTGAGAGGTCACCAGAGGAGCTCAAAACACCTGCCTCATAGTGTCCTAAATGTAATCATCTCCCACCAGAAATGCAGCCTTTAATTTTGGTTTCACCTGGGTTGAGAATTTTCTACAGGTAAGTTTAGGGAAGACAACTAAGCCTCATTTGTTTCTAGTCTGACATTCACGGCTGCTCATTTCTTCGTGCGTCAACACATGTAGGTCTTCACAGGCAGTGTGAAACCTTCCTTCCTCACACAGGTCTGGTGTACCTCCATCACAACCAACAGCATACTTGCTAAGAATTCCAAGCAATGACTATCTTCTATTGAGCTGGTCAAAAAGAAGGAGAAAAATGCTAATAAACTAGACCGTCCCATTTAAAGATTTAGTTCAAGACTGCTAAAATGCAAATATATCCATTAAATACATGCTTACAAGAAAAATACAAATGTGGTCTACAGAGAAAATCTACTGCACCAAATTAATGTGCAACTTGTTATATTTCTTAGCTGAGGCAGAAATAATTGCTGAATAATAGTGTATGTAGCAAAAAATATTGCTGAACTAATTAACACTTATTTCTAAAAAGATTAAATTTTCCAAAAGATCAAATGCTTCAAAATCTGGCATGTATCTTTTCAATTCTGTGCATTATTTCAAGGGTCCATACAAACTGGGCAGCTAGACACCATTTAAGTACTTCAAGAAAATCCTCTTTTGGATTATATAAACCTACACTTTTGTGTATTTTAACATAAAAATTGATTCAGTATTTGAGAAACTGCTTCTGAGCATATTGTCCAACTGGTTCCCCAAACATTGTGAAGCGCAATGATCACAACCAATTTTATCAGTTTTCCTGGAAGTGCCCTGTGTTTTCATCGAGTTTACAGCTAGACTCAGGCAAGCATGGTCCTAACCTGGGCACCTTACATCCTCCATATTATCTTTTTTATGAATCTGGGCCTGTTGCCCTGGAGGCCATTAAAAAAATTGCATCTGAGAAACAGGAAAGCAATTAAGAAAGAGGGACAGAGAAAGAAAAGATCTTCCAGTTGGCCCAAAAAATGCCAATTTCACCCCAGTGTAATTCTGCTGAAAACAATGGAAGTACACAAGAGCTGAACTTTTCCCACTGTCTTCACATGACAGTAGGCAGCCTATAAAACAATTTTATCTAATTAAATTATATCATGGTCCTGCACATTTCCAGTATGGGAATAGCAATTCTTTATGTGGGATTGGGATTTTGTATCCTTTTTGTATTCTTATAAGGCTCACATGACAATGCAAACGATTACTCTCTTAATCTTTGGAAATGCTGTTTTCAACCAAAGATGCTGCTTAGTGTTGGGAGGGTGACAATCCTGACAGGAGAGGAAGGGACAAGAATGAACACTAACAATACCACAACCTCAGCATTCACATTCCCTGCCGGAGCACTCCCTAGGTAACGGTATTTTGTTATAAGCTCATTAAGGGCTAAATTGGGCCCCTTCTAATTCAGTTTCTAGTAGCAAGCAATAAGAAGCTGGTTTGCAAATAAGCAGCTGTAACACCTCTGAGAATACGAGGTGAAGGCAATTCCAAGAGCAATGATGGGAAAACTTCCCAGTGGGTTTCTCAGTGTAAGGGAGGCTCTGCCTTAACGTCCCCACGGAGGTGACCAGCATGACAAGGGCATAAGCATGGAGATACCTGCAGCTACATCACCATCATGAGCTGCAGTTCTGCCAAGTCCCAGAAGAGGTGCACAAAAGGCTCCTCCTGGCATCTCCTACTCACCCTCTTCAACAGGCCAGCACAGGCTGCTCATCACAACTGCCCCGCTGGTACCTCCCCTGCTGCTGGAGAGAGGTGTCCCAGGGGTTTCTGCAGTAAGTACCAAGGTAAAACCGTAGAGGCCATCAAAAAGGTGATATTCTTTGTTTTAGAGCAAATCACCACGATCTTGTGCAGTACTTAGATGAAAGCACAATTAATATTCTCATAAAATAAGAAGGAAAATATTCACTACTTAGTTTTTTACTCTGCTGACATGCATAGTTTATTTAAAATAAATAAAAAAATTGCCTGATTACCAAAACAAATTTGCTGAGAAACACGGTGCTGTGAACTTGCTTTAGCTCTGTTTTTTCACTTGGTTTTAAAGCTGTACTAGATCATTGGGGCATATGCAGAATAAAAAGCATGAAATCATTTGCCAAAGAACAAGACATTGGATTTCCATAAGAACAAATGTTTACATTTAAAAATATATACAGCTACTTCAGCTAGAAACAGACCAAAGATAGGAAAATATTCATTCCTTTGAGTAATAAATCATACTTGGCACTCTCTTTGGGAGAGCTAGAGAACCAGTCTCCCAATGGCAACGCACAAAGCTATTGGAATTTCATAAGCTTTCTACAATTGCACCCAGAAGAAAAAATAAGAATAGAGCATATGGCATGAAGTAAGCTTGTGTAACAAATAATTCTAGGAATTTTTTTTAAGTCATCCATTGTAGCGTGAAAATGTGTATTGTGTATGCCAGTGCTTGAAGGCAGCGCTGAAATAGAGGGAGAGGCCTTTGCACGGGGGAGGGTGGTACTGCAGCAATCTGCGAGCACATCGACAGACTGGAGCCCGGTCAAGCCACCAAGGGAGGAGAACAAGCTCATGTGCAAAAGTCCTACGCTTCACCCCCCCTGACAGCGCACTGCAGCTCGTGAGTCACCCGAAAATCCTGTAGAGACACAGACAATACAGTTCTTTGCCTAAATGTGCGATTAAACGTGGCGCAGTCGATGCTCTCTCCGCCTGTGAGTGTTAAAAGCATCGGGACACGCATAAAACCTCTCCCACAAACAACTGCAGTGGCCACGGGATCTGCTTATTGAGCTCGTACTTACAGCATCAGCCGGGACAAAGCTCGGTATTTAACTATTTCTTCATAAACTGCTTCCACATGCTTGTCTGCTCATTGTGCCACTTCTTCCATTGGTTCCTTGTGTTTGACAGCATCTGGCCTGCAAAACGATGCTTTTTTTCCCCCCTCTTTTGCAAAATCAGCAGGCTGCGGAGGGATGCGTGACCACTGCTGCTGCAGCGATGTATCCAAACAGCCCAATGCAGCAGAGGCTTTGGCTCCCCCTTCCCAGCCTGGGTTTTTCCTTCTTTGTCTGTGGTTGGTTTTTTTTTTAAAGAGATATGGTCCCAACAAACCTCAGGTTTCAAAAGCACAATACAAACTGCAGGCACAGGGTAGCTGTTAGAGAAGGAGACCGAGTCTGGAGGCCAGAATAATACATTTTGAAGAGACGCTATTCCTGACATAACTGGTATTTGAAGTAAGTATCTCCCATAACAGATCCAATTTTGTGGTTTGCTCTGTTTCTTTCAAATTTGCTTCCTGATTTTATGCTGCATTATGTCTTCACTTTTTGCATTTCTTTCATCTTATACAATAGAAATGACATATTTTCTATTGATTTATTTCATGATTGAACTATCCAGCTGTGTCGAAGAATGTTTATATTTAAAATATTCACAATTTGAAGAATTCCCCTCTGAAAACTTCTGTCTGTATTACAGCTTTAGTAAAAACCCTTACTGTTCTGCTTCTCTCCTTTACCAACAGCGTGCAGTGCTTGCACTCTTTAGGACTGCCTTAAATTAATTTTATCGGTGCTGATTACATCAAGACTCAGAAGCCTGTGTGCTACCAGTAGCATCCTGAGTTTGGTGTCTCTTTTCCAAGTTGGCACAGGTAGCTGTTAGCACTTGCTCATTTTAAAACTTAGCTCCTTATGTACTTCATACTCATACTCCTATTCATGAGATCAGCTCTGCATGAAGCAGAGCTTAGAAACATCAGGGATCTCAGGTACAACCTTGAACAGAAACAAAGAGCAGACTGAACTGTTTAAGGGCATTTCTAAGATTTTTAGATCTTAGATCTCTCACCTTAGTCACCCATGTTAACATGTCAGGTTGTCCTCCAAAGAAAAACTTTTGGGAAGCCAAGAAACCTTTCCTTTGAGAGCTCTTCTAATCTTGCCAGTCCTGCGGCTTTGAATTCCACGTGTCAGTGCAGAGTCGTCTCCATTCCCATGGGTCAGGAACCCACCACCACAAACGCACCCTTCCAACCTCTCTCGGTCTTCATTTAAAATGCTATATTCTGTTCTGTATTAATAGAACATCACAGGAGCTTCAGGGCTGGCCAAAAGAATGAGATCAGGGATTTCTAGGGAATGTGGAGCTCTCTTTTGCCTCTGTAGTCCTTGGCGGCACAGATGATGCGCTAGAAATAGCTTGTCTACAGGGTAATGCCTGCAGAGGCAGAGAAAACAAATACTGACTGGAAGAAAACACAGTGCTATTGCAGCTTTGTACAGAGGATGACTCCTTAGAGAACTCCTGGACTTTACTATGACTCTGCTGCTTTTGGTTAAAAAACCCTGTTTTCCTGCCAAGGAGCTGAGGCTGACTTCTCTCATGTTGAAGGTTAAAGTGACACTGGAAACACTGAGGCATCTGCAGCATTGTATAAAAGGATATATTAATCTTCCAAGGAAAAGAAGCCTGTTTCATGTTAAAGTACATCTGCTAGTAAGTTAAATTATTTGTGTTATCACAAGCAATAGACCGGAGGAGGCCAGCATCCTTATATTTAGAGGCCTGATCATGAAAGGTCAAGAGGTACTGAGCATAAGTAAGCAAGAAAGCTGGCCTTACAACATTGCTTTTTGTAGCACAGAGATCAGGGAAAACACATTTTTCTGGTGATCACATCACAGCTTTTCTGAAGTTCACCACGGTCACTCAACCCTCTTCAAGTTCAAGTAAACAAAAAGGCGTTGTAACCAGGCAGAGGGGACTGTTTGGCCAGGAAAACAGGCAGTGCCAGTCTCCACAACATTGCCGCGCTGGATAAGCTCCTGCAGCACAAATGATCTCACACAGCTGTCGGGCTGCTCCTAAGTTTAGCTGCCGCCAGCGTGAGTTCGAAGGCGGTGGCACGCTGAGAACGAGGGCTCGCTCCCCGCGCAGGGCACGCGTGTCGGCTGCGACTGCCCAGGGCCCTGCTGGACACAGAGGTCAGAAGGGTGGCATTGGGCCTGTTTATCAATGTCAGACCCTGAAAGCATGAAAAAAATCCATATCGGATGGTGGGAATGAAGCCACAGAGGACACAGGGAGCATCACAAGGATAGGAGGCAATGGGGGGACAGGACATTGAAATGAGAGTGCTTCAAAAATGCTCTCTTGCAAAGTGCTCAAATCCTTTTTAAACAGCAAGCATGAAGAGTCCTCCTTTGAAATTCCCTTCCTGGAGTAAAAAAAAAAAAGATTGGAACTGCTAGCATTATTAGCAATCTTCTTATGGCAGAATGTGAGCTGAAGGCAGCCCCGTGTCTGGAAACTGAGCCGGAAAGAGCAGCTGGGCTTCCCGGGGAGGGGCAGGTGAAGGGCCAATTTCCCTCCAGGGACATTTTAAAACCAAGGCAAAAATAAGTAGTCGATTGATGAATTCACCATCCCAGCTGTGAAAATCAAGTAAAATTGGAAGGCGCATTGCTGCTGCTGAGTTTGGTGTGACTTTTATTGGCGCTGAGAGGTGTGAAGGGCAGCCAGCCACTCAAATGGGTCACCCACCAGGCTGACGCCTTATGAAGTTCACCCGCCTCCTCCTGCAGCCAGGACCATTCTTCTTACATCTGTATCTCTGTTATTTCACCTCCCTTCTCCCCAGACAGCACGCCTCCCTCATCCCCTGCTGCCCCTGGGGTGCTCATGGCAAGGTGGGGAAGAGATGAGCTCCCACCGGGCAGTGCCAGGCTGGGGACAGACAAAAACATGTGCCATCACCCACCCCTGCAACACGCCCTGATGCTGCAATGCTCCAGGCAGGCTGAGAGAATGGTTTTATGATCCTCACGCAGCCCATGGTCGTCACCACAATGAGGGGAGCTGAAATCTCCCTCAAATGGCAATGTATTGCATTTATGTCATGGACCCAGCTCAGAAGTTATGAGGGAGCTTGAACTGCTTTTAACTTTGTGGAAAACCTCACTAGAGGTGACCCAGCCATTATAAGAAACATGAAACAAAATTCAAACTCTTAACCACAGTTAATTTTTGTAAAGAGAGCTCTGATTCCTCAATAATTTGATTAATTTTTTCCAGGCATTGCAATATCGTACTCCTCAGCTGTTGGAGGAAAAGAGGAAAAATGGCAATTTCCTGTTTAATCCATGTCCCCAGCCCTCAGCATTCCCACCTCAAATTAACGGGGATTAAAAATGAAGCTTGGCCATAAAATCTTCCTGCCAAATCCATCTGTTAGTGACCAGCACTACATAACAGCAAAGATGAAGTGGGCTCTTTGAAGTCAATGAACGTTCAACAGATTACAAATTAGTGACATTTAAAGATAAGCCAAATTGTTGGCAATCTGAATTATTTTCTTAAAATAGTGAGAGGGTTTTTATTGTGTGAGGTAAAATATCTGAGACTGCATTGGTTGGGTGTTATAGTAAGTTCATTACAACACTTAGAACAGCAAACACTGTGGCACAGCCCACTCCAGCTCTCCCAAGTGACTCACATGTGGTTTAAAGGGGATGCAGGGAAAAGAAGTTTTAAAAGAAAAGAAGAAAAGACGAGAAAGAGGTGATATAACTGAAAAGCGTCCACTACTGAGAGTGACAAGACTCCCAAGTTTGATTCTTTTTTAAGTTAAATTATTGATTTCTGCATTTTGTAATTGATCATAGCTGTGGTAGACCTCTTGTTAATCTTGATAAAAAGACAGAAATGTTAAAAATTAACATTTCTAGGCTGTGATCCCGGATGATTAAAATACCATCTTGCCCAGGCTATTAGTGCCATAACAATTATAATGCCAGCATGGCCAGCCTATTAGTGTTTGGGTGATTAAAACACCAGCCTGGTCTTCTAGAGCCAGAGTAATTAGTGTGTTGCCAGCCCACGCTATTAGTGTTAGCACCACCAATGGTGTGGAATTGTATAGTCCTCTGAGAATTTAATTTAGGCTCAGATTAGCTTGACATGCTGCTTTTTCATTAACTATACTTTTCATAATTGAAGTATGTATATGCATATTTCAAATATTCATGAAATCACAAGAAAAACATGTTTTGGTGCATTTGTACCACCATTATAATGAAAATTTAACATATTATCTGGGCAGGAGGAATCACAAAAGGACTGGATTATCGAGTAAGAATTCCAAGTAGGGAAATTAAAACAATGATGCTGATGTATTCACCCTCTAACTAAAATGTAAATGCCTGCTCTGTCAGACCATGGCATGCAGCCCGGCCAGAACCGTGCAGCCTGACAACCCCATTTGCCCAGGACAGTAGATGTATCAACTACTGCGGTGCACTGCAGCCCTCTCTGCTTCCTTGAGGCAGGTGGGAAACAGCTGATACGAAGACCTGGCTGGATAAGGGGAAAGCAACAGACATCATCTACCTGGACTTGTGCAAAGCGTTTGACACTGTCCCACATGACATCCTGGTCTCTAAATTGGAGAGACACAGATTTGATGAATGGACCACTCAGTGGATAAGGAACTGGCTGGATGGCTGCACTCAAAGTGTTGCAGTCAACAGCTCGATGTCTAAGTGGAAAGCAGTGACAAGTGGTGCTCCTCAGGGGTCGGTACGGGGACCAATGCTGTTTAACATCTTCGTCAGTGACATGGACAGTGGGACTGAGTGCATCCTCAGCAAGTTTGCCGATGACACCAAGCTGTGTGGTGCGGTCAACATGCTGGAGGGAAGGG
>VXBO01013376.1:340405-373708 GCA_013400135.1 Rhinoptilus africanus | reverse complement strand
AGGGGACTGGAACACCTCTCCTATGAAGAAAGGCTGAGGGAATTAGGTCTCTTTAGTCTGGAAAAAAGACGGCTGAGGGGTGACCTTATCAATGCCTATAAATACTTGAAGGGTGGGTGTCAGGAGGATGGGGCCAGGCTCTTTTCAGTGGTGCCCAGTGATAGGACAAGGGGTAACGGGCACAAACTTGCGTATAGGAAGTTCCACGTAAACATGAGGAGGAACTTCTTTACCTTGAGGGTGGCAGAGCCCTGGAACAGGCTGCCCAGGGAGGTGGTGGAGTCTCCGTCTCTGGAGACATTCAAAACCCGCCTGGACGCGTTCCTGTGCAACCTGCTCTAAGGTGGCCCTGCTCTGGCAGGGGGGTTGGACTAGATGATCTACTAAGGTCCCTTCCAACCCTATGATTCTGTGATCTTGTGAAAGTGTCCTGTACAGATATTGAACATAGCAGCCTGTAGTTTGTCAACCCCCTCTTGGAACTCTTCCTGAAAAATGGTCTCATCAGTTGCTTTCCAGCCTTGTGGGAACCAAAGGGGTTTGAAACAGAAATTACAAGCATGGACAGTCATTCAGGTATTTAATTCCTGAGTTCTCAAATTAACTTCTTTCTGAAAACAACCAGGTGAAATATCTGACCCCGGCAATTTGTTACTCTTCATTTTACTTACTTTTCTACACATGCTTCACTTTAAGGCAACTACTCCATGCAGTTTCTGTCTGGCAGGATGACAGCATGGAGATTTCCCTGTGCTCTATTGTGGTGAACACAGATGCAAATAACAGATTCAGCTTTTCCTGCTAGGGGCTTATTTTCTTTGTTTACCATGGAAGGACGTCATGTGAAGTGTTTGAAAAATTTTGTAGGATTACTTTTGTGCTTTTGCAGGTTGTTCCTCAGTAATCAGCTCAGAGCTGTTTCACTTCCAGTCTTGGTTTATTTATGAAAGGGTATTTTCCTACATAAGAAGATGATTCACCTGAGCAAAGGTAGCTAATACCTTCTTAAACATGATATCACACAGAATGTGAGATAGGCATGAGCTAGCATTCATCACTATGTTCAACAGTCAGAGCAGAGTCATGTTTAATACATTATTTACCACAATTTAAATGCCAAAGAAATACGCTCAGGAGAGAAAGATGAAAAGACCCACATGTAACAACTTCCACACACATCAACAGATAAAAGTAAAGCTGTGGAAAACATTTCAGGGATCTCTCACCTTTCTCTCTTGTACCTGCTCAGTGGGGATCGTGACAGAACAGAAGAGCCGGCTGTGTGAAATGAGGGGCATTAAACTGGGTTTTGAAGACAGACTGGTGGCATGAGTCAGACTGCAGTGTCAACAAGCCTGCACCCTGCCTCCATCCCACAGCCAGAGAAAAGATTATTAATTACTATAATGAGTAATAATAAAACAATATATAAAACATGCACATATTCTATTATGTATATATTCCATATATAAATACATAGATCCTCATTTTATTTATAAATATGTTTCTTTCAAAAATCTACAAAATCATTTGATAATCATAATCATTTACATCAAAGTTGTTGATAACCACCAATACAGGCTGGGCAGTGACTGGCTTGAAAGCAGCCCTGAAGAAAAGGACTTGGGGGTGCTGGTGGACGAGAGACTCAACACGAGCCATCGGTGTGCACTTGCAGCCCAGAAAGCCAACCATATCCTGGGCTGCATCAAGAGAAGAGTGGCCAGCGGGTTGAGGGTGGTGATTCTCCCCCTCTGCTCTCCAGTTCTGGAGCCCCTACTACAAGAAAGATATGGACGTACTGGAATGTGTCCAGAGAAGGGCCACGAGGATGATCAGAGGGCTGGAGCACCTCTCTTACAAAGACAGACTGAGAGAGCTAGGGTTGTTCAGTCTGGAGAAAAGAAGGCTCCGAGGAGACCTTATTGTGGCCCACCAGTATCTTAAGGGGGCCTACAGGAAAGATGGTGAGGGACTTTTTCGGATGTCGGGTAATGGTAGGACTAAGGGGAATGGATTTAAACTAGAGATGGGTCATTTCAGAATGGACATTAGGAAGAAGTTCTTCACCATGAGGATGGTGAGGCACTGGAACAGGTTGCCCAGAGAGGTGGTGGAAGCCCCATCCCTGGAAGTTTTAAGGCCAGGATGGATGGGGCTGTGAGCAACCTGATCTAGCGGGACATATCCCTGCCTGTGGCAGGGGGGTGGAACTAGATGATCTTTAGGGTCCCTTCCAACCCTGACAATTCTATGATTCTATGATTATCTGTTGGTGTGGCACAGCCATGAAGAAAGAACACATGATTTACAGGAGACAGAAAACGGGAAGTTATTAGTGAGTGAGAGCTATTTGCAAGAGCTACATGATTCCGATTTAACCCTGATTAATCAGATGCTGAGAAGATGCAGAGAACAGATTCAGAGAAGCCCTAGCAATACAGTTAGAAAAACATTCACCTTGAAAGAAGAAATTAAACCTGCTTAATTTGTTTATGAAAGGAAGGTGAAGAAAAAATATGACTGATCATCAGCAATACTCATGGATAGCCAGAAAGCAGAAGATATTTTTAAGCTACTTGGCGTTATTTTAAGCTACTAGACAGACCCTGGTCTGCATCAAAAGAAGCATGGCCAGCAGGTCAGGGGATGTGATTCTGCCCCTCTACTCCGCTCTGGTAAGACTCCACCTGGAATACTGGTGAGACCTCAGCACAGGAAGGACCTGGACCTGTTGGAAAAGGTCCAGTGGAGAGCCACCAAGATGATCAGAGGGTTGGAGCACCTCTGCTATGAGGACAGTCTGAGAGAGCTGGAGTTGTTCAGCCTGAAGAAGGGAAGGCTCCAGGGAGACTTTATAACATCCTTACAGTACCTAAAGGGGGCCTACAGGAAAGACGGGGAGGGACTTTTTATGACAGAGTGTAGCAAGAGGACAAGGGGTAACAGTTTTAAACTGAAAGAGGGGAGATTTAGAATAGACATTAGGAAGAAATTCTTTACTGTGAGGGTGGTCAGACACTGGCACAGGCTGCCCAGAGAAGCTGTGGATGCCCCATCCCTGGAAGTGTTCAAGGCCAGGCTGGATGGGGCTTTGAGCAGCCTGGTCTAGTGGGAGGTGTCCGTGCCCAGGGCAGGGGGGTTGGAACTAGACGATCTTCAAGGTCCCTTCCAACCCAAACCAGCCTATGATTCTATGACTCTCTTAAGGGATTAGATTTTAGATGGACATCTCAAATAATATAAATAATAAAATAATGAATAAAACAATGCATAGAATAATAAATAAAATAATGACCATAGTGGCACCCCTACCTCTGATGCTGTCACAGCCCTCAGGCTCAATGGCAGCACTCTACCCCGGTGCACTCTACAGGTGACTCATGGTGTTTCCTAACAGCCTGTGATTTGACCCAAAGTGAGCCTAGCAGACCCACCCCATCAAAAATGTCAGACCCAAAAGCTCCTTTTCTGTTAGGTAACTAAGATAGGTCTACAAGAAAAAGCTGGTTTCATGGGGTACCATCTCTAATAGCCGCTCTTATAGTTTCTTTCCATCAGAGATACTTGTCACTCCTGTGTGTCTCAGGCAGTGATTGCCCGATGTATTTGTACCAGAGTTGTTTCTATGTCTCTTCTAGCAGCACTGCACTGCATTTCTAGCTACACCTTAAGAATATGAACCTTTAAGGCTATTGCTTGCTCTATTTGTTTAGATTTTTGACCCTTTACAGCATCAGCTATTGAGTTTGATAATGCCCACTCTTCATTATAAACTGCAGTGGCTGCAAGGTAACAGTGAGCAGAAGTTATACAGTTAACTTGGTCATCCCTTTAAACATACAGACTGTGCATTTTGTTAGTTATCCTGGGTCTGACTAGAGATCTCTGGAAGCAAACAGGCATCTTTTCAGGGAGTATCAGTTCACATAGCCTCACCTTCTCTCCACCCTGAGCAGCATCTGACTCCAAACACTGCACTTTGAATGCCTGTTTAGGTTATTGCACACTGGTATGAGGACCCTGACATGCCTTTCCATGGCATATTCCTTCCTGAAGCAAGGCTGCCATCAACTGCAACGCCAGCGGACTTGGAAGCTCTTTCGTGCACAGCTCTGCTGACGCCCACAAGGACTCACACAACCCAAAGCCTGCCAAAAGCTAGGGGAGTTGTTGCTGGGCGGCTGGGAGGCATATTATTCAATATGCCTGAAATCATGTTGGAAATCACAAACAGTGATGCTGTTCTATCAGACAACTAGGATAACAAATCCTCAGTTTTGGTGATAGATAATGATTTCTTTTCAGCATTCTTGTAAGTGACTTCAGATTAATTAATATTCTCACTTTCGGTTTTCTTGCCATCACTGAGTTCAGATCCACTTCTCATGATGCTACATCTTTCAGGCTTGCCAGTTTTCCTCATTCAGGACCTCCACCAGAGCTAATGGAACATGCATTTTGGTGGACTTACATATTACACTCACACAGGATGTTGGAGCAGACACAGCTCAGTTTTCCTGTGCTCTGAACCAAAAGCTATTTAGCTGTGATTAGCACAATCCTGATCCCAAGCTATTAAGCTCTGCTGAGAGGCAAAGTATATTAGCTTAGGCTGGATGCCACATGAACACTTGGAGCAGAGAAAGAGTGAGCTCATGTTGGTCTGCAAAAAAAATGATGTAGCCATATCTATTGCCTACATGCCTGAATTTATTTCTAATTAAATTTTGAAGATGACACCAGATGGGGGGGATTAGTGAATACACTTGAGAGCAGGCCGTTCAGAGGGATCTAGACAGGCTGGAGGAATGGTCCAACCTTATGAAATTCAAGGACAAATGCACACACTGGGATTGCCTGGCTGGGGACAGCTCTGTGGAGAAGGCCCTGGGGGGTTGGTTGCCAGCAAACTGAGCATGAGACACCAGTGACCCTGGCAGCAACAAAGGACAACAGCATCCTGGGCTGCACGAACAAGGGCAGAGCTAGAGGCCAAGGCATGTGATTAACCCCTTCTACTGAGCATTCATTAGAACACATCTAGATTACTGCATCCAAATTTGTGGCCCCAAATACAGGAGAGCCATTGACTAACTGGATCAAGTTCAGCAAAGGCCACCAAGGCAGTGGGTGCTGGAGCTCCCTATGAGGAGAGGCTGGAGGACTGGGCTTGTTCAGCCTGGGCAGAGACAGCTTCAAGGAACCTAACAGCAGCTCCCAGTGCTGACAAGGAGGTCATTGAGGAGAAGGAGGCGGGCTCTTCACAGCAGTGCAGGACAGGAGGATGAGAGACAGCAGGTAGAAGTTGAAACAAAAGAGGTTAAAACTGGTGTACTGCTTTTAGCTGGGATAGCATTAAGTTTGGTGTCATCCACAAACTTCCTGAGGGTCTGCTCAATCTCACTGTTTGTGTCATTGATGAAGATACTGAACAGAACTGATACCAATACAGACCCCTGAGGTACACCACTTGTCACTGATCTCCATCTGTTGACCACTACCCTCTTGATGCAACCATCCAACAAACTCCTCATCCACCCAGTGGTCCACCCATCAAATCCATGTCTCCAATTTATAGAGAAGGATGTTGTGGGAGACTGTGTCAAAGGCCTTACACAAGTACAGACTGATGGCATCCATAGCTCTTCTTTTGTTCACTGATATCATCACTCCATCATAGAGGGCCACTAGGCTGGTCAGGCTGGACTTGCTGTTGGTGAAGCCATGCTGACTGTCTCGAATCACTTCCCTGTCCTGCATCTGGGAGGATCTGTTCCACGATCTTCCCAGGCACAGAGGTGAGGCTTCCCAGGCACAGACAGGTTGGTAGTTCCCAGGGTCCTCCTTTCTACCCTTTTTTAAAATGGGTGCAATGTTTTCCTTTGTGCCATCACCAGGGACTTCACCTGACTGTCATGACTTTTCAAATATCATGGAGAGTGACTTGGCAACTACACGAACCAATTCCGTCGGGACTCTGGGATGCATCTTGTCAGGTCCCATGGAATTCTGTATGTTCAGGTTCCTCAGGTGATCACAAACTTGATCTTCTCTTACATTGGGAGGGACTTTTCTCCCCCAGTCCCTGCCTTGTGGTCCATTCACTCGAGAGGTGGGGGAAGAGAGGTTGCCAGTGAAGACAGAGGCAAAAAGGTTGTTGAGTGCCTTCTCCTTGTACGTTGTTACCAGTTTGCCAGTCTAGCTCATGTTGCTTTCTTTGACCTTCCTTTTCTGGCTGACATACCTGTAGAGATCCTTCTTACTGTTCTTTGAATTCCTTGCCAAGTTCAACTCCAGCTGTGCCTTGGGCTTCCTGATCCCATCCCTACACAACTGGGCAGCATGCCTATACTCTTCCCACGATACCTGTCCCTGGTTCCACTGCTTGTACATTTACTTCTTGCCCTTTAGTTTGACCAGCAGGTCTCAACTCAGCTATGTTGGCCTCTTGCCTTCCTTTCCAGATTTCTTACAGCTGGGGATCGAGCACTCTTGCACTCTGTGGAAACCACCCTTAAAGATCTGCCAGCTCTGTTCTGCTCTCTTGTCCCTAGGGCATTTTTCCGGGGGGTGATATTGACTAACTTGTTGAAGAGCTGGAAGTTTGCTCTCCTAAAATTCAGGGTCCTGACTTTACTCTTCCCCTAACCTATGTCCCTCAGGACTGTGGATTCCACCAGTGCATGATCACTGGATCACTGCAGCCCAGGCTGCCTCCAATCTTGACATCGCCAATTAGCTCACTTGCGTTGGTGACCAACAGGTCCAGTGTCGCATTCTCTCTGGTGGGACTGTCTGTTACCTGGCTTAAGGAGTTATCCTCAATGTATTCCAGGAGTTGCCTGGATTGCCTACAGCTCGCCATGATACTTTTCCAGCAGATGTCGGGGTGGTTGAAGTCCCCCAGCAGGACAAGGGCCTGCAAGTGCTATGCCTCCTGTAGCTAGAGTAAGAAGGCTTCGTCAATAGACTCCCCTTGATTGGGCTGCCTGTAGTAGGCATGAACACAAGGTTTCCGTTTTTGCCTTGGTCTCTTATTCTTATGCATAAACTTTCAACCTGCTCGTGGCTATTCTTCAGAGACAGCTCGTCATATTCTATCCATTTCTTGCTGTAGAGGGCAATGCCTCCACCCTCCTTCCTCACCTGTCCCTTCTGAACAGCCTGTAGCCATCAATAGCCGCACTCCAGTCATGGGATTTGTTCAACTAGGTTTCAATAACAGCAAGTAGGTCCTAGCTTTCTAGCAGCATAGTGGCTTCCAGCTCCTGTTTGTTGCCCATCCTGCGAGCATGCGTGTAGAGGCACTCCAGCTGGGCTGTCGGCCGTATCACCTTCATAGAGAATCACCCCAAGCAGAGGCACAGGCATTTTGTACGAAGTACTTCAAAGGTTGTTCTTCAAACTCATAGTTCAGGTATTTTTGAGGGCAAAGCCATCAAGAATACAGTGAAGAAACCAAGAAATATTAAACTATATAAGCATAAAACCACTTTTTTTTTTTAACTCCACAAAACTAGAATTACAGGGAGAGATAAAGAGACACAGCAATACTGTCTGAAGAAGCAGACCTCTCAAACTGGTGTGGAAAATCTCTTCTGCTGGGATGTGTGTCACCAAAATGACTGAAAATTGTATCTATACAATGACTATAGGCACCAATTACTCGGGAAAATATGAATTTTCATGCGGTATGTTTTTAACCTACGGCCAGGTACCCAAGTTTAAACCAGCAACGACACCACCTAACAGTGGCGGCACTGTTTAATTTCTTCTTGCTAATTCGCACTCCGTGTTCACTTTTCCGCTTCCACGCGGCTTCCCCAGTGGGCAGGGCTCTGGGGGCCGTGTCGGGGAGCGCAGACCCCAGGGTTGCTCCCTCGCTTTGCGCCACGAGAGGTCCCCCCAGCCCCGTCGGCGGGGACCATCGCGCCGTATCGGGGCTGGACGGCGCGGGCCACCGCCCGAGGCTGGGCAGGGCTGCACCTCCAGGCCGGCAAGACACCACTGGGTCATCTTGCTTTCTTTGACCTTCCCTTTCTGGCTGACATACCTTGTAGAGACTCTTCTTATTATTCTTTGCATCCCTGGGTTGCAGCCTGGGTCGTCTTGAGCAAGCCACTCGTCAAACTTGGGTGTCCAACCAAGCACCTGAGACTTGATTTATTCCCCCCCCAACCATGCCCGCTAAATGAATTCCATTGGAATTCTTTCTCTTTTTTTTTTTTCCCCCTCCTAAATGAATTCCATTCCAGGCTGCAGGATAACATCCAGCAGAGAGCAGAGTCTGCCTGCAGCTTGTCCACAAAAGCGTGTGATTGTGCTTGGAGTTCCTTTAGGTGAGACGGTATTTTAAATGATGGTACTTGCAAACTCCTGCCTCGTTATCTCATGCTTGCAGTTATATGTCCCTTTGTTGCAGAGACTGATGTTATATATGTTCTTCTTTGAATAGGCAGTAAGTTTAAAAAACTAACAAAACCAGATCTCGTTGACCGAATATTCAGAATAATTCATAAAAATATTCTGTCTCTCATGAGACTTCAAATAAACCCAACTACTGTCAGCTCCCTCCGAAGTTACTTTTAAAATTATACTGGAAGTGCAAATTTCTGGGTGCCAGCGGGGGCCCCGAGCAAATGGACGTGCATTATACCTTCTTTTCACGCACTGCTTTCCATATGCTTTCACTGAAGCATATTCTGAGCTGCGTTTTGGTAGGCATCCAGATGACTTCAGGCAGGGGTGTGCTCCAGCCAAATTGCTAATGTGAAATAATGATTCACAGTAGTGAAAGCGACACATATCCGTGCAATATTCATCAACATGAAAGGAAGGTGCAGGTGGCAGCATATTAGCCTGCCTGTTATTTTTGGTCAATGCTGCATCTCAACGGCTGTCACATACCTTCTTTAAAAAAAAAAAAATTAAAAGCCATGTGAGAGACCAACTCGTTGCACATTAATCACCATCACAGAAGGGAATGGTGAGGAACAGGTTGGCCTAGTTGTACAGTTAGAAAGAACCAGGGGCTAAATTTGGCAAGACTGTGCCCTAGCCTTAATCCAACAAAGCATGTGTTTAATTTTAAGTTCATAAGCGATTCATTGACATCAGTATGGTTGTTCTCATGTTTGAAATTAAGCACCTGTAAAAATGCCATACAGGATTGGACCTCTCCCTTCAATACCCTTGGAGTGTTCACACAATAGTGCCCTTTGTAGTGTCTGAAAATCTGGTTCCTCAGCTTCCTCTGCCTGCAGTGATACTGCATAACATGAGAAGCAGGTCCTCTGGGGCCCAGTCCTGCTGTGAGCTCCACTTTGGCAGACGTCAAAGCTGCAGAGAGACCCTGCAGCCCAAGCCTCTTACAGCCCGTTCGCACCAACTGCGGGGATGAATCCGGGCTCCCGTTGCATTCTTCCCCCAGCAAACTGAGGATCAAACTACGGCAAAACAGCCTGGCAATTCAAGATCATCGCTGCATCAGGGGAACAACTTCGGCCTGCGCAAAGCTTGCATAGTGCCTTGTTGTGACAACATGTTGACTTACAGCCTCCAAAATTCTGTAAGTGACTTCTGATTAGGACACGGTGAGAAATATAGTCAGTAGACTTAAATGTTTGTTTTCCTAAGCTTCCTAAAAAATCATGCTGAATTCCCAGATGGGAAATGTTCTGTAAGTACACAGCGTTGTTACCAAGTGAATCAAACTGCTGAATTGGCCTGAATATGAATGTAAGATGCCTCAGTAGCGCACCTCAGCGATGTACTGCAATACACAAAGCAGGGTGCATGTGTTTGCATGCAGCTAGTCATAAACGCTTATGCTTTAGCACTAGATGACCTAGGGGCGAAATGAAGTAACCTTGTAAGTGGCTGATTAGAAGGGAAAAATGTTATCCTGTCATTAAAGAGTGACTGAAGAGGGGAATAAATTTCCAGACCAAAGACATGAACTAAAAGAATTTGAATTACTTTCTGATGCTAAGTATATCAGGCATTTGGACCGTGGCCATCACTGCAAAACTACCGTGCGGTGAGCCAGGAGTCGTGTTCGTGGCGTAACTGTCACCGCGGCGGAGTGGGCGAGGAGTGCCCTTCCCAAAGGGCGACAGCAGCCCGGCTGCACCAGCTTGGGCTGGAGCTCACTGGGGCAGTAAGTTACGACCTGTGTTAAGTGCCAGCTTGATGCCTTACAGTAGTGCCTTTAGCCCTGGCACCGGCCTGTTGTCTTGACATCAAAGAGATAGGAAGGATATTTGTGTGCATGTGGATTTGTACACACATTAAACTCCTGGCCTGTATCAGGAACAGTGTGGTGAGAAGGGCTGGGGAAGTGATCAGCTCCAGTGCTGTGTCCAGCTTTGGACCCCTCACTACAGGAGGGACATCGAGGTGCTGGAGCGGGTCCAGAGGAGGGCTATGAAGCTGGTGAGGGGTCTGGAGAACAAGTCTCATGAGGAGCGGCTGAGGGAGCTGGGGGTGTTCAGCCGGGAGAAGAGGAGGCTGAGGGGAGACCTTATCACTCTCTGCAACTACCTGAAAGGAGGTTGTAGAAAGGTGGAGGTCAGTCTCTTCTCCCAAGTAACAGGTGATAAGAGGAAATGTCCACAAGTTGCGCCAGGGGAGGTTTCGATTGGATATTAGGACAAATTTTTACACTGAAAGGGTTATTAAGCATTTGAACAGGCTGCCCAGGGAAGTGGTTGCGTCACCATCCCTGGAGGTTTTTAAAAGACATGTAGATGTGGTGCTGAGGGACATGGTTTAGTGATGGTTTTTGTCAGTATTAAGTTGATGGTTGGACTCAATGATCTGAAAGGTCCCTTCCAACCTAGGCAATTCTACGATTCTATGGTTCCACTTAGAGAAAATAGAAACTGCCCCTTAAAAAGGTCTATTGCAGACATTAGAGCAAAAAATTCAGAAGCAGATGCCTTGAGTCTGGCTGCTTTGTACTTAAACAATTAATTTAATTTTTTTTTAAATTGTGAGTGTCTAGTGGATCTTTCTAATGTGAATGGAAAGTGCATCAGAGGGCTTATATACAACCTCAAATTGGGTTTTGAAGCCTAGCCTTTTCTAAAAATCTTAGCAATCATGTAGGAAGAACTTGAACAAACTCATATATTTACATCCGCTTCAAAGAAAGAAAAGCACATGAGAACTTTCTTCATAGGGCACACATTTCTCCTTGTTATTAAACTATGATCACCCATATTTGTATAGGGGGCATATATTTTTCATATTTCAGTGTCTTACCTTACAATGGTTGCTACCAGAATTATTATGTAAATGGGGAAACTGCACTGTTTAAAATGTACATAACAGCAAAAATTCATGCATGGAAACACATGAAATGATGTAAATAGATACAGAGGGCACAGCTGAAATCTCGTCAGCCAAACGTGTGTACTAGGCAAACATCACCACTGCTTTTGCGTTTGGATATCAACATCTTTTGCACCTGCCACTTTATTTGCTCTTTTTTTCCTTCTCTTCCATAACGTGTAGACAGTGTTTCCAACAGCCAGGTGCTGTTGGAAGGTGCCTTCCGTTCCTCTCTCTTCACCTTCTTCACACCTTTGACTTTACATTCGGGAGTGACCCTCCTGCTGCCTTACCCCCTAAGGGCGGGACTTCCTTCTCCAAAACAGAGGTGTCCAGAAATGTCTCATTACCTGCAAAAAGCAACAAGTCCCTGAATATGGTTTTTTGTTTCGTTGATATTAAATCTGCAGTACAAATTACAGCAGAATTTGGCCTTTGCTGGCTTTGAAGCAGTAAGAGAAAACACGTGCGTAATCATTAACATCTGTGAATTTACACATTTTGAGGCGCATTTTTAAATTAATGTGCTCTCTGAAGATGTGATTAGTTGAGTAGGCATAAATCCTACAGCTATATTGAAGTCTGAGGTGCAAATAACAGTAAAGTTTTGGCTTCAAATGTTCATGAGATTTTTCATAAAATATTTTACATTGGGCATTAGCTTTATCACAAAAATTTTTAGGAAAAGATACAGACCATTATGCTAAAAGTAGTACAGATCAAAAATAATTACATGAAAACAGTAATTGTAGGAAGAGGTAATAAAGACCCTATTTGGATAATATAGACCATTCTCTCTATTCATAAACTTTATATTGCTTATGTCCTTAAATGGTCACTGCCCTGTAGTGCTAAAAGAAGAAAATGCTCACAAGCAGGATTCCCAATTTGAAGTGTCCCTTCATTTTCTTCTTTAATACACTCAACAAGTTTTAAAACACCTTGCACTTCATCAGTAACCCACCCATGATGTAGTAGACATTAGATTTTTTAAAATAAACATCGTGAGTTTCCAAATGCTTAATGAATCCACCCTGTGCCTCTGCGCGTTGAAAAGGGAGGCTGCACAGAAGTGCTGTTCCCAGGATCCGGCAAATGGCTCTGGACAATAGCGGAACTATTCCAACCATTTCCCCATCACCCTATTCAAAAACTATTCCTGCACACTGAGAACCATTTGAACATTTTAATCCTGCTAAATGTTTGGGCCCACAGAGGACAGGTTTGCACCTAAGCACTGGAGTTAGCGTAACCAACCTTGTAAAAGTTGGATTTTTTATTTTTATTTTTTTGTGGCTCTGCCTGAGGCACACCTAACTGCCAAGGTGCTCCACCATCTGCATCCAGCTCCCTGTCCGGCCAGGCTGGGCATCCCTCAAGGCTGGCCGTAGCTCCAGCCTGGCTCACATCCCCAGGTGTCCTTCCTATGGAAACCAGGGCTCTGGGGAAGGATGGCTGGTATGCACATGGGCTTCACCCCAAAATGGGATCCAGACATGGCCTTTGTGCACATCCTGAGTCAGAAACTCAGATGTTTCCCAGGTTATGGTGTCTAGACATAGGCTTAGTGCTTCTGGGACAATAATTGATGTTTTCCTGCGCATAGGTTTCTCATCTGCAAGGTGGAGGTATTCTTGCCACCACTGTGCTCTCCATGTGGCTTGCTATTCATTTGGAGTAAGACCGGTCTCCTGACTTCTTTGGTGAGAGTTAAGACATAAATATCCTGATTTCTGTTAAGATCTCTGGCCAGTATTATAATTAATACATGCACAATAATTCGTTGCAAAATGTTAAGGCTTCTATATAGAGCATCTCATACTATCAGAAATCAAAAGAGCAGACAGAAGTTGAATCTCTCAAGGGTACATAATGCATGCTTCTCTGCTACACACCTGACTGTGGCGATGACTGCGATGCCACACACCACATAAATCCAGAACACTTATAAAAAACCGTATGTCGCACCACCTGTTCTCATCCAGCTTCTTTTCTTTTCTCAACTAGAACAACTGCGAGTGAAACGCAGACTTTCAAACCAAAGAAACACTTCAGGCAGCGTCCAATTTCAAAGGGTTCATATTAAAATTGTATGAAGAGAAATCCAACAGGAATAACTTTGGGAATTCAAAAGCATAAAAACTGGCAGTTTCAAATTCCATATTGGAAGATGACCTATTTTTAGAGACAAATGAGAATTTCTGCTTCACTTTAAACCTGTGCTATTTCTGGAGCTCCAGCCAGCTGCCTTCCCAATAAAAAATGAATAATAATAATAATAACTACAACATGTGAACATTTGCCTTCTCACAAGGGCTTGAAACTTTAAAAAAACATTGCGAACAGTCATTTTCTGTGGCTGCAGCAATCGCATCCACAGTGAGCCACGCTCACCGTCAGTGAAGGTAAGTTCAACATTTGGCAGCAAATTTTGAGTCAGGAATTATTTTAGGTAAATAAATGCAATGCAAGCTATGAGGAAAAGAATGTGTATCTGGACACCTGTTTTTCATTTATAATATTGGATTAAGTTCATCTCATCCTCAAGGCAGGAAAAGTATCATCTGAATCCATCTGTGAGAAGCTGAATAAATGATAACTTATGCAAGAATGCAGAAATTCCCTTTCAACTAGAAGTAAGCAAAATGGGTCACTGGTAATTAAATTATTGATTAACTTGGCCTGCCACCCATTTCACAATGCGAACTGATGTTTATTCATTTAGACAAGACATCTCAGCACCCTTTTGAATACAGGAGCCTTGACTGAACTGGTAGTAGCTTCCCAGTTAATATGTGAATATTGTTTTCAAAGCTTAATACTTACTGGGCTAGAAGGAAAAAGGAGTTTAAATCTGTAAATAGGAGGACTCTGTGGCCATCTAAAGTATTAAGTCTTTTCTGCCTGCGGATATTCTGACTTGATGGCTCTTGTACCATATACTCAATATGTCATTTGTTTTCTCAGCAAGCAAATGAGAATCGAACTGTGTGCTGGCCAGGGAAAGGTGAGATCTCTTTGATTGCTTACCGTATGTAAGGGGCATACAGGGCCTGAGCTCCTTTCATGATGACAAATAAAGCTTTGGAATACATACAAAATACAGCATTAGTCTTTAACTTTGTGAAACACCTTATCTCCTACCGAAATAAAGCCCATTTGGCTCTGCAATTCAGAAAGGCTTTATTACAACATATACTTATGTGTATAAAAGAAGATGCAAAGAGTGGGTACCAGGTTAGCACACACATCTGTGCACGCACACATACATGTACATGCACAAAGGCATGCGACAATTTTTCGTCTATCGCTATATGAACAGCCCATAGTTATTTCCTTCAGCTAACGTACAACATTTATATTATGCTGATGTCCCTAATTTACGACGGATGAATGTGCCTTCAACCAGGAAGCTTGTCAAAAATCAGCAAATGCGTACATAAATACTTCCAAATTAATATCAGTTTTGCTCAGAAGTATGATAAATTACATTCTTAAAAAAACAGAGGAGAAGCAGAATATCATGACTGCTTTTCAATCACTGCTTTTCAACAAAGGGTTACAACTTTCAAATGAAAAATCATTGTCATACAAGATGACACAATTGTCTCCAAAAATAAAAATGAAAATAATAATGAGGGCAAATCCATCTTTATGCAATTAGATATGTATTTCCTTAAATAGTTTCATTTGTGCAGAAAACATTCATTCTGTTCATGTACAAAAATATCCTCAAATAAACAAAAAGGAATGATATGATTCTGTGATTCTGTGAATAGGAATCCAAATGGCAAATATAAAACATTCTGGACTAATAATTTGCCTCTTTTTCACTGTGTTTGCAACTACACTAATCCTTTATTTCCTCACAAGTTTCTGTATTGTTAATTGCCTGTACAGCCACTCATTTTCATTACAGAAATCTAAACTACGAAACAAGAAGAATATAATAGTTAATCAAATACTATACAAATAGAAGCACTTGTATCACGGCCTTGAGGGCATTGGCTGATTTCAGATTGCAGGTTTATCTTGCACATCATATTACATAGTGTAAAATTTGAATATAAATAATGAGCAAGAGATTTAGGTTAGTAATACCAAAGCAACTTCAGCAGCATCTCAAGTGTCTTATTTTTGCAAATCAGATGCATATAAAGCCACTGTTTTTTTCATTCATACACCCTAACCTTACCTAGATGTCTTTGCTGGCTTACCCAGTTCTAGGCGCTTGTTCCAATTCCTTTTTTGGGGGGAATATATCAAAGCGAGAAGCCAAATACAGCTTCTGACAAGTATAAGTTGGTCAGACTGTTTGCAGAGAGAGACCCTTAGATGGGTTCATTATTTCATCCAAAGCGAAATTTGCAGCTGCTAGTAGCTGACTGAAGATCTTCCAAATTTTTCCTTTTTGTTGTGGATCCTTAGATATCATTGTTTTTGTAGATATCTGCCCAACGTGTCTTGACAGCTACTTGATCTCATATTATCTGATAAGAAAATGTAGAATAATTTACTGTTATTAATAATAAACTCTCTTAAGTGCTACTTTGCAAACACAGAAGCAAAGCGTACTCACACAAAATGAGCAACATATGAGTGTGCCCCGACAAGTTTACCGTCTAATACTGGGAGCCTCGGGAAGAGAACAGCAAGAGCTCTTCTTATGCCCCAAACCAGAGAATACAAGCAAGACAAGAAATCAGGCAACTGCTGTGGGAAAGAAGAGTGGAAATTAAAAATATTGGGAGGAAGGCTGCTATAACAAATGGGTTTTAAGAATGGTTATAAAAGAAAAACAAAAACAGTTTACCATTTAATTTGTACTTTTTTGTAGTTTTGCCTTCATTCCCAGGATAAACTCTATTCCTTATAGCTTCACTGCAGCTGGTTCTGGAGAAGGCAAGAGAAAAGGGTGCTGGGCTTTGCAGCACACGCTGTCCTGAGCCATTGGCACCTCTCCTCTGAGCTCTCTCAAACCATGCCTGCCACTTGGCTGTCTGCCTGCTCAAGGATCTCTCTGCCTCTTGGCATTGTGCTTCCCGGCACCCACAGGGCTGGGAGCATCCTCTGAGGTGCACACTGGTCTAGGAATACAGATAAAAGAATAAAAGGGGTGAAAATATTTTGTTTTTTAATGTAATAATGAAAAAGTCAAGAGAAAGCTGAGTCCACCACTCTTCCTACAGCTGTACAGAGCCTGGTGGGCATGTCTACATACTTTGGTACCAACAGTTGCACACCTGCCATACCCATCTCCCAAGCCTGGCAAAGCATGAAGCCATCTGCCTTAACAGAGTAATAAATTGTGCTGGGAAGCAGTATTAAGTAGCTCGTACTTCACTAGCATGTTTGCATGCATGTTAGTCCTGAGCTGCCCCTTGTCTTGCAAGTTCAGAGACGCAAGTGCCCACGCTTACCCATAGAGATGCAGCAGAAAAGTCTGTATTTTTACTTTCTCCATATATATGTAGATGCATTCCTTCTCAGTCTCTCAGAACGATTTTTCCAATGAATTTAACATAGCTAACTCTCAGATAAAGCCTTAGCCTTTTTCTTTTTCATTAAAACAAATTCTCTCATGATGAATATGGATATAAACCTGCAAACCATTATTTCTTGCCCTAGTCTTTACGTATGAAATTTAGTTCTGGCACAGACAGCTGTATACATCATCCTATGCTAGATAAAAAGATTGCAGGAAAAGGGGCTGCGGGATCTTGGGTTCAGAGCAGTTCACAGACTTACTAGAAAGGTCCCAGCTCCAGAGCCGAGCTCGCGGAACGGCACTGCGGCTGCAAGCAGCGACCTTCGGGGTGCGTGTTTCTGTGAAGCCGGGGACCCCCCCAGCTAGGCAGCTTGCCTGGCAGGCTGAAGCAGCAGATAGGAAGGTCTAAGTCTGCAAATGCTGAACTGCTGCTCTCCCCTAAACTCTCTGTACTGTACCTCTAGTATTGCTGCTGGAATAATTGCGATCTCTGCACTCCCTGACACATTGGTCCTTGGACTCCAGTAACACCGCTCACAGGAGGAGAAGCTTACAAGACTAAAAAAAAAATCAGTTATTGGGGGCTTTTATGATATAATATTTCCATTTATTCATGGATTAAGATGACTAAGTGCAAGTAAAAGGGGTATTTGCTGCAATGGCACTTCAGTGATGAGGTTCCTGCAATTCAGCACTAAGGAGGTTTATCAACCCCCCTGTTAATGCCCTACAGTACTGGGTCCCAAGCTAAGACTGATGGAATGAAATAACTTGTGATGTGGAGCACATTTCCAAAGGAAGCCATAAGTGCCTAATTTTCTGCCTTAAGATTACATCTAAACATCTTTTACAGATCTCAAACCCTTTGAACTTTAAAACTTTACAATAGCATAATTGATTTTAATCTTTTCTAAGCACTTATCTGGTATATGAAACTAGATACTCTATATTGTGATTTGGCCCTCAGGCTTTAAAAATTGTGAATACAGTTCTTTTTAAAAAAAATATAGAATCAAATACAATATCTCTAATGACAGTATGAAGCTTCTTAGTTTATGGTTTTATTACTGTGATTAATATACAGTCTCTGTGCTTGAGGTAAAAGGAGCCCAAGATTGTGAAAAGAACATTTGTCCAACGTAACACAAAGCAATATTAATAACTGACTTAACTGAGAAATCATATTTGCAATGCTTATTGGCAAACTCAGCGAGGCAGGACTGTGTATACACCTCATTAGGATCTTCAGCCCTCTGTCATGACTATATTTTAATACTCATCAATGTCAAACTCCACAGAAGAGCAAAATGCTTGGAGTGCTGCTGTGGAGTGGTGCCACATGAACGTTTTGGTGCTGGGGCACAAATCAAATTCATAACCCAAAATTAGATGTTGAAGTGTCTGCACCACCTGGTGGGGTATAAAGCATCTACAAATGGGGTCTTTACATGGCAGCCCAGTGACTGCGTACCCAAACACACAAACCAGCAGGAAATGCAGAGACAAGAATCACAGAATCATAGAATCTGTTGGGTTGGAAGGGACATTTAAAGGCCATCTAGTCCAACCCCCCTGCAGTAGCAGGGACATCTTCAACTAGATCAGGTTGCTCAGAGCCTCATCAGACCTGGCCTTGAATGTCTCCAGGGATGGGGCCTCCACCACCTGTTCCAGTGTCTGGGCAACCTGTTCCAGTGTTTTACCACCTTCATGTTAAAGAACTTATTCCTAATGTCTAATCTAAACCTACCCTGCTCTAGTTTAAAACCAGTGCTCCTCGTCCTATCGCTTCATGCCCTTGCAAACAGCCCCTCCCCAGCTTTCTTATAGGCCCCCTTCAGGTACTGGAAGGCCACTATAAGGTCTCCCCGGAGCCTTTTCTTCCAAGAGTAGGTCCCAGTGTCTTCCCTAGGGGTCTGAGGGTGCAGCACCTCCCTGCAGGATCTGCTTGCATCCCACTCTGACTCAGAGCCAGCCAGCACAGCCTTAAATCTCTCCTAGAGAGAGATTTATCATAACCAGTGTGAAATCTCAAAAAAACCCCACCAAATTAAGCCTTCTGCACAGCAACAGGGTACCAGAGCACTCCTCCAAGAAGTACAAGAGCTTTTTGATTCCCTTTTTTATCTGATATTATTTAAGTATGTCCCTTGCCCCATGGCGCTATCTCACAATTTTGGAGTAAAGCATACACCTCTGCTGAAGAGCATACCCAAGTCTTCCACAGACTAACTATTTCAGCAAAATAAACATCCTAGGTGATAATATAAAGCTTTTGCAAAATAAAGCTGTTATGTATTTATGTATACCCTGTAGATGGGTAGATGAGGTACTTAGGGACATGGTTTAGAAGGGGTTTTTGTCAGGGTAGGTTAATGGTTGGACTTGATGATCTTAAAGATCCCTTCCAACCTCA
Source organism: Rhinoptilus africanus (assembly GCA_013400135.1). Lineage (NCBI taxonomy): Eukaryota > Metazoa > Chordata > Aves > Charadriiformes > Glareolidae > Rhinoptilus > Rhinoptilus africanus. The sequence continues at coordinate 354,467 of VXBO01013376.1, read as the reverse complement.
CCCATTCTATGATTCTATGTGTTTATGCTTTATGTAAATGTTATTATGTGCATTTCATCCAGTTTTTTATCATGTAACAAAATTACTGATGTACTTCTTAGGAGGTGTTAGACCCATCCGCCAAGTCTCCTCCAGTCTGAGGGCATTTGGACACACTTGCCTCACAGGAAAAGCCTCACCTCTAGACTACACATCTGGTGAATGAAGTGTTCCCATGACCAGTATCAAAAATATATGTGGATGCTCTTCTGTTAAAAAATAGTCGTTTGAATTTCATGAGAAAGTTGGGCTAGATTATCCCATCTTTTGAGCAAAAGGATTAAAAGCTGGAATGGGCATCCTGGGCCAGACTCTCTGCTCCACCTACCATCAGTGAAGCAGAGCAGGAGGCTTTGGGAAACGACTTACAGCTCTTTGATTCTCTGCCTAAATTTAAGCTGCTTATGGAGGTCTGGAGACCAGCTTGCCCTTGCTGGAGAACAACCATCTCTCGTGAGATGCAAGCAAGAGGCTTAGCCCTTTCCTCGCTCTTTATTCAGTGGAGGGATGTTAAAGGAGTTCTCATCAAATACTGCTGCTCCACTCATCCAGAAATTTCAAAGGTGGGAAGGCGGCAGGAGCTCTCAGGTGAATCCCCCCAGGGCTCACCTGGTCCGTGCTGGCACAAGTAGGTGTAATTCCCATCTCATGGCTCAGCAGAGGTGAAGTGGGGAAAGGACGTCTCCTCTGCTTTTAGGGCAGGAAAAAATATAACCTATAAACTGAACGTAATGCCTAGAAAAAGCTAGCGCAGACATCTTCACATGATTTCTGTGTTGCACACCTTAACACTGTGCCTTAAAACTGATTGAAAATGGAGACAATGCATTCCTCATAAGAAGCAAGGGGAGCCAAACCTAGAAAATATGCTGAAACACCTTTTTGTTTGTTTGTTTTCTACACATTTTTCTTTTTTTCTATATTACTCATTTTATGGTTGCAAGAGTGGGATGAAAGAATACAAAAATAAAGCTGCAGTTTATGCATTTAAGGACTCAGGTGGCATCCTAATGTGAGTTATTGTAGTTCTGACTACAAAGGATCTCACAGGCTTTAGGACATAGAAAATAAACAGTACCAAGCACAAACACTATGAGGACTAATTTTATCCCTTAGCCTCTTATTTCACTGGCTTGAACTGGAACAGAAACTACGGCAAAAATTCCTGAGAGCTGAATTCAACTTCCATCGTGGATACACGGCTATTTCTCTATGTTATACGACACTCTCCAACCTGTCATGTACTGCTATCACTCAAAACCATTTATAACTTGTTAACAAGGTGGTGAAAGGGAGCTGAATATTTTCCCAGAATGGTAGTTACATGTTTTAATAAAGATGAATATCGTGATCATTTTAAGGACACATTAAATAGCGTGGCAAAATAGCCGCATTTGACATCTGGAAACAAGTTCATTTGCTAGAAGGTGGTGCAAAATTCATGCATAAATTATTTTAACAAAAAAGAGGCTGACAATTGACAGCACCAAGAAATATGCCACATATTTCTTGATAATTTCATAGCTTTTATTATTATAATAGAGAGGATATTGTAGGACAAACTCAGTGAGAGCTAGAGAAAGCTCAGGCCAGGGAAGAATAAACTACTGTGGTCTCGTTACAGATTTCTCCTAGGGAACATGCGTTGCTTAGTCTCTGAAGGGAAATCCAATTATGATTTTTATAACCCTCACAAATTTCTTTGTGCAGAAAGTGGGTCATCTGCAGTAGCCTGTGGTGCGTACAGCACTCGGTTTTCACCTTTTCTTGACAAAGCCTGTTCCCCAGGCTTCACAGACCATTTCCATGTGATCCCCTCTTCCCTCTTGGTACACAGGGAGTTTCCTGCAGGAAGTAGAAGAAACCAGCTCCAGCCATAGGGACAATGCCACTGAGATGGCTCCTCTATGCACCAGAGGAGTTCCACATCTGGATCGCAGCAGAACAAAGACTTGAAGCTTGCAATTCCCAGATTCCTTCACAATTTTTGTTTATACTTTTGTCTATAACTTAATGTCATCTCTTTTTAGATCAAGGTCTCCTACTATTTCATCTTCCTTTTGGGAAACTGATCCAAATTATGCTAGTCAGTGATGAGATTTATATGTCAGTGATTGAAGAAGGCAGATTTGGTATGTTTAAGTGAACTACCATAGATGCAAGTCCTGTCACCATAAAAAGTCATAACAAAAGGAAAGATCAAATTATTAAAGGATCTGTGAAGTGTAATGAGAAAAATATAAGGTGTAATGAAAAATATAATGAATGTTAACTTCATCTCTGCAGTCCAGGAAGGAAAAAATAATCCTCAAGAGCTTAATAAAGCATCTATAAAAGACTCAATCCTGAAGCCCTGAATTAGAAGAAACTTGGCATCTGCGTCAACATTTACAGAACCAAAGTTCACACTGAGATGAGGTTTCCCTCTTTCACATTTTCAGTTTTCTTTTTTTTTCTTTCAGTCCTCCTTTCCCCTGCACCCACCACCACAAAGTCTCTTTTTATCCTTGTTTGTTGCCAGAGTGCAGAAAAGTTCTTTAAGGACTTTTTTCACAGCCCTGTCTGATGAAAAACCATCAAACTGAGTGAGATGCAAATAAAAATGTCATCTGGTTTCACATGTTTTAAAGTGTCTGACTTTTTGTGTTTGTAATTTTAAAAATTACTTAATTTTAAAACCTCAGACTTTAAAGGATACCTTCATTATGCCCTGAAAACTAGCACAAAGGCAAAGGATAAAGAAAACAGGTTTTTAAATTAACATTTATTACTTTTTTTTTCCTCTGACAAGCTTTTACACTAGCAGCTGCAATAGTGAAATAGTTAATAAGTTGTCTGATACTTAACCCTTCGGATGTCAACTTCAATATACATTTTTAAAAGGAATCAACATTTTTTATGCCCTTGCCCTACTTGCCCCCCAAGTTATGCTTTTGGGATAAGTATATTCGCCTCTCCTCAGCTGCCCACCAAGTGAAACCTCTGCGCTTTCATTTTGTACATGTTTTGGTACTCATTACGCTGCTGTCCCAGAAGAATAAGTGAGAGAAGTGATGACCACTGAGTCACTGGCACTCCTGTGTCCAAAAATGCAAACTTTGGGAGAAAAATAAATGCCTGCAGGCATAACTGAGCACTGTAAAAAACCCCAGGGTTTCGTGAGTTGGGTCCATAACATTCACTGAGGTACAATCCTGAGATGAGAAGGACGTGTGTAAGTATATAAAAACTCGGCTGTAGAATGGTCCATTTGGTAGAGAGGAGACATGGGCATAGAAAATGGGTATCAGACACTTTTCCATTCTCTTTATCCCAGGCTTCTTGGTGGCCAAATTAACCCTCAGTACTACATATGAGCAAGTCTAACTGTACAGTGTTAGAGCAAAACCACAAGGACAGGTGCCACTCAGGCTGTCCCGTGCCATTGGGATCCCCATCCCAAGGGGCACCTACTTCTCCATGCTACGGGGGTTCCCACGTAGCTTTACTTTTTTTTTTTTTAGTTTACTCTAGGAAGAAATTCTTTCCTGGGAGGGTGGTGAGGCACTGGAACAGGTTGCCCAAGGAAGTTGTGGATGCCCCATCCCTAAAAGTGCTCAGGGCCAGGCTGGATGGGGCTTTGAGCAGCCTGGTCTAGTGGGAGGTGTCCCTGCCCAGGGCAAGGGACTTGGAACCAGATGATCTTTAAGGTCCCTTCCAACCGAAACCATTCTATTATTCTAAGATTCTTGAGAACCACGTGCTACCTGCTAATTCACAAAGGCTGAAGTAAAGACCAAAGGAATTAACCCTGATTTGGGCTTACATCGCTTACACTCCTCTCTGATTTCTTTAGGAGAAAGAAACTGCACGTGCCTTGAGGCAGAGCGCGGTTGGGGCGTGAAGAGGGAAGTGCCAGTGACAACCAGCCACAACCCTCCCCAGCTGCCACCTCCCCGCAGGGGTGACGCAGCTGCCAGGAGCAGCAGACGGCTCTCAGAGCTCAAGTTCCTGCTGCTGCATGGGACTCTGACGGCAGAACAAAAGCTACCCCTCCTCAGTTAACAGTCAAGCTGGTCATCTCCTGGGGCGACGTTTCCTGCCGCAGCAGGGTGCAACCTACCGGTCTGCCTGTCATGCAGACATAATTTGCTCTCCTTTGCAAAGCAGAAGTGCCTTTGATCCAGAGCCTGGATTAAAATCCAACTTTGAAGATTTGCTAAGTGGTGCTACATTTAAAACTTTCCTATAAATTAACTTAAAGACTCAACAATTATCTTAGAGAATTTCCAGCTCCACAGCTGTTTTGCTGTGACCTCCTTTCACAGAATCTTCAGCTGGAGAAGGATCCCTTTGCAACCTCCAAATACAGGATATCATAGAATCATACAGGTTGGAAGGGACCTATAAGATCTTGGAGTCCAACCATCAACTGAACACTGACAAAACCACCACTGAACCTTGTCCCTCAGCACCACGTCTACCCAGCTTCTAAATATCTCCAGGCATGGTGATTCCATCACTTCCCTGGGCAGCTTGTTCCAATGCTTGACAACCCTTATGGTGAAGAATTTTTTCCTAATATCAATCCTAAACCTTCCCTGGCACAACTTGCGGCCATTTCCTCTTGTCCTATTGCTTGTAACTTGGGAGAAGAGACCGACCAACCATTTAGCTCTAGTGTTGGGGGACGTGGTGTAGGGGAGAACTTTGTAGAGTGGGGTTGATGGCTGGACTTGATGATCCCAAGGGTCTTTTCCAACTGAATGATTCTATGATTCTATGAACCAAAGGATATCCTCATATCCTCATTTTACCTTGGGACACCTCAGGTATGTCCCAGGATACAGACTGAAAATTATTTCCTCAAATGAATCCCCCCTACAAGAAGAAGTGTTATCAGATGGGCAACATGGACCCATGATGGGGCTACCACCAGGGGTTCCCACACACAAGCTTGGTGCCAGTGAGATGGGCTAATCCCAACCCTCCATGAGTGTCAATTATCCCAAGCGTTCCAAGCAGCTCTTTTACAGAACACTGCAATTAAAAAATTGTATAGAAAACTTGATCCTTTGCACTACTTTGGGGTATTGTTTTGGGGGTATTTTTGCAGTGTATTTGGTTACAGACACTTCAAAACCAGTTTAGGCTGCCTTATTTCATTGCTATGCAGCTTGTGACTGATAAATGTTACTTTAATGGCAATCACTAGGAAGCAACCTGCCAAATTGGAATAAGGGCATTACAATTTACACCTAATAAATACAGGTGGCTGCAAGAAAATGTATTAAAATATATTCCTAGGAAAACACATTATTAAAAATTAAAGGATGGCACACAAGATAATTCCAGGGTTGTATAACCTTACAATCCAACCAAGTACATATGCACTACAAAGTCTTATATGTGCTGATGAGCTCAGGAACCGTTCAAGAATTTTACCATCGTTTGAAAACATATTACTGTTATCTGTTAGTTATGCTGTGACCATAAATACCATTTGCAGTAGTTTATAGACATCAGTGACTTATGCTGAGCAAAAGATCATCACCGGTCAAATATGTATCATTTAGTCCTCCATGTGTTTCAACACTAGTGCGACTTATTTTCAGTTCCCTCAGACAGAGGGGTGATTTTGGAGATTAGTATTCTGATTTTTTCCCCATTGCCACATGTCATAAATAATCTCTGACCATGCTATCTTCATGTGTCTTATATGTACATTTATCCTCTTCCCTCCAATCATTCCTTATAAGCATGTCAAAAATAATATGGGTTTTTTTTCCAGAAGATAAATGTTTTTACCGCTTTCCATTTAATTGGCTGTTTTCCATCCCTGGTTCCTTTTACATCTTTAACTATCAGTCTTGCAAGATCCTCAGCTATCTGTCCAGCCCCTGCTCCCTCTCTGAGGCTGCCTTTTGTTTGAAATAGTTTGTGGTGTATTATTTGTTTCTGATTATAGCTAATTCTTCTCATTCTACATAGACAAAGTGTTTTTTGTTAGATTAATATTTAACAAGGCCAGAAACTACTGAGATCATCTAACCTAACTCTCTGAATAATAATGGCCACAGGACTGCCTTGAATTAACTCCCCTTTCAACTGGAGGAGACCTCTAGAAACACATATGAACTTGATTTAAATGATTCCAGTGATGGTAAATCTACCACAACCCATGATAAACTGTTCCAGAGTTTAATTAACATCTCTATTAAAAATGTGTGCTTTATTTGTAGTTTACATTTATCTGCTTCATCTTGCACCAACTGGATGTTATTAAAGCCTAGTTTGTTTTGGAGTTCAAAAAGCCTTTTCATAGGGAGTTTCTGGTTTTGATATAGGTACTTACACGTTTGTTGACTCTCTCACCCTGAGGCAAGTTTCTGAGGACTCTGGTCATTCCTACAGCCCTTCACCTTCTTGACATGTAGACATGAGACCCTGGCACTTTTTTTTTCTCCAAGTTCCATCTGGAGCCACAGTCAATATTTTGGTCTAAACTTTTAGTCTGTATTCTCCTATTCACACATCTGAAGGTGGAAATGGTCTTTTTCACGAAAACATCATTTTCAGTTGAGAATCCTCTTGAAAACTTCCTGTATGGGTACTGAGACAGGGAGACACACATCACAACCAATGTCTATCAGGAACCTGTTTATGAATTTAACTGTTACTACTAGCATCAAGCTGTTATTATTAATAGCAGATGATGGTATGTTCATGTATTCAGGCATGTGTTGACGATCACTCCTCGCTGCCTGGCTGGAGCAGCCATTGGGAGGCCAGTCCTGGTGGTTTGCTCAGAAGCAGAGGGTTGTGCTGAGGCTCTGGGGACTTCAGGTGGGTGCTCAGCAAGTCTCTCATGGTCCTGTGCTTCATCAGGCTGCATGTAGCAATCACCGCCTTCCTCAGTACAGTCTGAGTTGTACAGCCTTTGTAGGTGTCAGCATATGCTGATAGTCTTGCACAGATTCTTGGTGGACTGAGTTTATCCATTCTTATGTATTCACCAGAACCAGGAGTCTCCAGAGCTTGTCAGACCCTAACAGACTTTCATACACTACTTCAAGCACATACTTTTTCTCTCTTCAGCCTGCTGTTTTCAGGTGGCTATTTCTGCATCCACACCCAGAGGCTCCACATCCACACAAACTCACCAAGGAGAGGTGTTCATGGCATCCCTTCATGGTGCTCAAGCCCTCTCCAGAGTCTCTCACCTGTACGGATGGCCTGACCACCACTCCTTTCAGCATATGGACATTTCAGTAAATTTCCCAAATTATTCAGATGATCCTGTATTCACAATCTGTCCTTATCATAATTTACTTCTTCCCCAGGCATCTCAATATCAGATCAAAATTTCATATATGAACACTGAGAATCATTTTTACATTATATTTCACATAGACCATCTTGATGCTAAATATTCATATATGCCTAACAGCAGCATAGAAAAATATACTATTGTTTCGATATTTAAAGATGAGTTTTTATTTTAAATGTTATTCCTTCCACCAAAAGAAGTTAAAGTGAGCTTTGCATATTTCTGAGTCTATGACAGGTGTTTTATCTCCTTTCATCTTCATCTATTAAGATAATCACGGGTGTAAAAAAAAGCACATTTGTCTACAATTACTTGGAACTTCTAAAAACTTTGACATTTGAAATATATCAAAACTGTCTTTAAATAGTGTATCATGGGTTTTTGAACTGCAAAAACATCACTGGTTCATAACACATTCTGTAGAGTATTTTAGATTATATTCATTTATATCTGTACATCAAAGCAATTTTAAATTTAGAAACAAGAACATAAATATCCCCAGCAGTAACTTTCTGCTACTTTCATGATTATTAAACACTTTAGACAGGAACAAGTTAAGACAAACTAATCACATCCTCAAAAAAACCCTACTGAAATTCACAAAAGGACTACCTCTGACTTCCATTTCTTTGAGTCAGTCCCTTAAAACTAGGACTGGATTGCTTCATTCACAGGTTTTTAAAGAATGTAAAATAAGTGAACAAAATAATGCACTGTTGTACAAACCAGCTGTTTTGGCTGTCAATCAGAAGTTTTTTTTTAAAAAAAAAACACAAAAAACCCCCCAAACAGAACAGCTGAGCTTGGCAAACAGAGGCCAAAAAGTTTACTTAGCAGCTATCATCTAAAAAATATTAATTAATTAATTTAAAAATTCTCATGAAAGTGAGATAACCAAATCAGAAATACTCCTCTGATAATGAATAAGTAAATAAACAAATACTGGCCCTTGATGTCATTAAACTCTTCAGAACAGAGCAAGTAGAACAGAAGCATTCAAATTTGTCATAAGAGGTTATTAAAAGGGGCTAAGTAGTTACATATGCATTGTATGCTTATGGCTAGGTTCTCTGCAAGTAGAGCAGCAGTATATGGAAAACCTACTCCAGAGCGAGTATTTGTCCTGGTGATATCCTTCAGACATGGGATTCCCTTCTCCCTGTTTCTGATTTATAGTGGATTTGGTTTGGGTTATCTAGGACTTATTTTGAAGTATCAGTACTTCCAAAGGCATGAAAGGTGTCTGAGGTAGGTATCATTGTCATTAAAATTTTAAAAATTACACATGAACCATACATTATACATTTGCAGAAAACAAATGACAAACAAAAAAAAAGTAAATAAAAAAAAAGTGAAAGAGACAACTTTCAGCAGGCAGGACCCCACTATTCTGCACTAAAACCTATGCTGCCGAGGGTGTAGCAGGCAGACAGCTTGTTAGACTGGTTTAGACTGTCAGGACATATTTATTTAACCTAATCAAAGCTATCTGGGAGCTTGGTGCTTTAGGTGTCTGCACTGGTCATCCCTACACCCCACATGCAGGCAGTGGACAAAGTACCACTGGAGGCTGAATCAACCCACCTGTCTTGGGCATCTCATTGAAGGCAGGATGAAACCCTCCCTGGAAGCCCTTATTTGTCTCCTCAGGCAGTAGCCTGTGTAAATAACTGTGTAAATAAGTGTAAATAACTGGTTTAGCCTGCAACTTTGGATAGATGAAGTTAGGTGAGATGAATCCTGCCAACAAGAACCAATCATCCCAATGTTCAAAAACGAGCTATTTGAAAGCAGACAGTTGGCAACAGGATAGCAAATGGCACTCCTGCAGGTATTTATGAATAATATCCTTTGGGAAAAAAACCCCCACTTTTTCAATATTCATATATTTTGCTGTGAGTTCAATTTCAACTTTCCATAAAAAGGTTTTTATGACAGTTGGACACCACATTTGAGATCAATATGTACACAATATATAGAAGAAATCAAACACACTAAAAGATTCTAGCACTGATTTTTAAAGAATAAAATAAATTACCCCTAGATAATGCAATGGCTCATGTGGTATTTGAGAGATGGATTATATTTCACTCATCTACCAAAAAAAATATATTGGTCAAGAAAAAAAAGAATGAACCTAGAGACAGCATTAAAAATTCTAAATCAAGCATGTTATAAAAATTAAGACTTATTTTTTTAAAAAGAAACAAGTAGAGTGAACATGAGAGAGTTTATAAAAGAGAACATGGTGTGAAAAAGATGAGATGGATACTATTCTTACAAACCACACATTCCCCATCCCACAGACCAGAATCGATTCTACTAGTAAATCACTATTGCCCACCTCAATACACTAAGCTCTTTTTGATAACTTCTCCCATATGTGCACATGTTTAAAATCAATTTACCTCATTGAAGGAGAAGAAAAATTAATAATATTTCTGGAAACTATGTGATGCCAATATAATATAAATTCCACATCCTGAGGCACTCTGTGGAATGGACCAATGTTTCTCCTCATACCTAACTGACCCTGCATGAGTATGTCACCTTTATCAAGACTTCTTCACGTCTGAGTGTTCACAGGGCAGAAGGTTCCTATACAGAGCTATAGCAGTTTGGATTTGAAAGCATGTGTAGTTTTATCCAATAAGATGAAAGATAAGGCCTCCTACTGAGGCCTCAAGAAGTGCAACTCACAGTGCGATGCTTCTGTTGGAGCCTTCATGTGCTCTGCAGAAAGCTGGGTATTTTTTTTTTTCAGGAGGGACCCTAGATTTTACAGTACGTGAGTGTAAATTGCCAGAAATCTATGACTTCATGAAGCCTTAAAATTCAGGTCACTGTTTTAATACGAAGTACACATTCAATAATGCCACTTCGGTGCTATCTGATAGCGAACTGGTTTTATTTCATCTTTCAGTCTTCATTTCATCTTCACTACACTGTGGACTTGCCTTTTTAAGTTTAAACAAGCCTGGTACAGGGCAGAACCCATCTCTCAACATCATTATTCCTGGCTTTCTCTGTGACCTCAGGAAGACAACTCTATTTCCATACAACCATACAAATAAAACCACATATTTTCTCAGACATCAGAGCCAGAAACATTTTAAAACTAGGGCTGGGAGCTGCTCTGGAAATTTACCAAATTATTCTGGAATAATTATTTCAATAAATTCCAGTAGCTTCACAAGTGCAGACACACCCTCGGAACGGAGACAACAATTCTCCAGCAAGGGGTGAATTCCATAACGAATGCTCTCCAGCAAGGATATAGCAATTCCTCTACATCTACACATCTGGTCTTGTTTTTACTACATGCCAACAGATTTTGCATGTATATTTTTTATTATGAGAGGGTTTTGGCCCATCTTGTTGTTCTTAGGATAATAATTCTGACCTATTCCTTTGTAAAACTATCTGAGAATCCTCAGCTAAAATGTTCGCCAATTCAAAGCATTATTACCGTAATTACTCCTGTATTTCATTGGGAAGTTCTATGTACTGTTTGCACGCCAGTAAGAACAAATTGGCACTCTTTGCTATTTTTATATCAATGGGGACATGTGCTCTTGTTCTATGACAATTATTTTACTTTTCATCACTTCTATTCCTTTGGAAATAGTTTAGCTATCTTCTGCTAATTGGTTGCATCCCACACCCAGTGTGCTCACCTATCATAATATTAATTTCCACTCTCATTCTTGATGTTTTTCTAAGCCTCTTCAGCAGATTAATTAAAAAAAACCCCATCAGACACGACTTCATTTTTTCTGAAATTGGCATAAGCATATACAAATAGAATAATGAGGCAAACATGCAGCAGAATAAATGATAGTAATATTCTGCAACACAGTATTTTCGTCTGCAAGCGTGCACATGTCTGTATGAGCCCATGTGCATTTTGCAGTATATACACCATCAGTTTTGACATTTTACCATCTCAGAGTCAAAAATATTAGTTTCAAGGAAGCTGTGCAGGTACAGAATGTCTCAAGAATATTTTCCTTTGAACAGATTTGATATTTCAGTCAACCACTGGACCAAATTAAAATAATTTATGCAGGGGATGACTTAGAGCTGTGAAACAAGAGAAACATGGTGTTATCAAAATACGATCGAAAGGAAAAAGTCTTGGTATGCATTTAAGGAAGACAAGACAAGATAGCTTTTTATTCCTTTGTGTAAAAGTATTTTGAGGATTTGCCATCAGGGTGGGTGTCCTTTTCCTGTAAGCATTTAAAATCCTGGCAGATCAAAAGCCATAGGACACTTGGTGCATACCCTGAGATCTGTAGAGGTGGGGAAGCTCCAGGGATAGTTCAGGGGATGAAGGCTACAACAATGCAACGGGAGTTCATCTATCCTGCCATGATGTGGGAGAGCACAGACTATGGGGCTTGGCGTTACGTTTCCTGCTGATGTTGGGTCTCCCCATCTCCTGCCTGTTCACCTTCTCCTGCAGCCAGAGGCCACACTATCCAGCTGTCCCATGCCAGGACAGCACTGCTGACAGCCATGTGCTCTAGTCTTGGCATGAGAACTGCATCTGAATTGCCTGCAAGTCGCAGCTGAAAGGCTACAAGCTTTCTCACCTCAGGCTACGAGATATATGGAAGTGTTTAAACAAATCTGGTTTCAAAGGGCAGATGTCATTTTTGGTCCTGATCCTTTTGGCTTTAGTGCAGGTCTAGAGAGCTGGGAAGCCATAAAGTGCAAGTTGTAGAATGCATCTCATATATCCAGTTTCACCACTTAAAGCAGTAAAATTAAAAAGCAATCAGCCAAAAAAATAGTTCTTAATCACTACTGCTTGGTAGGGTGGGAAAGGGCAAGAGAAACGAAACCACCATGAATATCAAACTAGCCAAGATCTCATTAAATGAATATGATCTCCTACAATGCTTAAACTATTGGCCCACCTCAATGCCTTCAGGGAACTCCTCACATGTGGCCCTCGTCACTCCACACCCAAAGCATTTGCTGCTTCCTCTGGAAAGAGACGTTTGAGGGCATCTCTGCCACTAACCCCTCTCTCAGACACCTCCAGGAGCACATCGCAGATGTGAGAAGTGCCGACATAGCAAGAGTCAGGACTAAGGGAGCACACTGGGCTTCCTCTACAGGCCGAGGAGCATCCCCCAAAAAGATGCAGTTGAGCTGCAGGTGGTTCTCCTTTGCACAGAGCCGGGATGCCTGTATGTCTCAGTAGATAGTGGTACACCGGCACTGCAGACTGCTGTGGAAAATAAAGATAACCCATCTTGCTTGCCGATAACTCCTTTGGACCCCGATAGCAACACAGGATGACAGCTCGGTGCTCAGTCCAGGCTAATTCGTCCTGCTCCCTGCAGGCTCCACGTTCCGGCTGTTTCCAGCCCCTGATCTAGCTGGCATGTTTCTGCACCTACTGCAGGGTCAGCACTCAGTTGGATCCCGCAATAAACACCATTGGTAGGGACTGAAGTGATTCCCAACAAACCAGGGAGGATACGGGACATCCGCCCGCCCAGCTTGAGCAGGAGTCTCTGAACTAACAGAAAGGCAGACAAAGTATTATTCATCTTCACACTTCTTTTAGGAGATTTTCACACACATTTCCTAACCGAGAATATCTCACATCATAAGTTTTACCATGGGAAGGAGAAACTTAGGGCATTTTGATGACCTGGAAAAACCTGCTTAAGACTTCTGAGCTTAGGGCATCTGCATGTGCATATAAAATATTCTTAAAAGGTAGGTGTATGCGTGGAACAGCTACATCAGATTATATGCACTTCCACCTTCTAAGAAACTATATATGCATGCAAAAGAGGGAGGCTACATGTAAAAGAGACAACTACAATTGTCTGAATCAAGATAGACATAAGCTTCAGGAAATTATTTTGGCACGAGACTTGGAATAGTAAATTAAAATATAAAGATAAGACACGGAACCATGACACATCTTCAGTTTAGATAAGGCTGCATAACATAAGATACTGCAGAAAACTGTATTTACGCCATGACAGGTGGCTACAAATTCCTGCCAGACAGATGACAGCTAACAGACAGCAGCACTTAGTGAACATAAATCACACAAATCAATTTTAATATTCAGAAATTCTAACTCCTAAGAGCTCAAGTTACACTATGGGTGGGCAGAACAAGATAGACTTTGAAATCCATCGGGAAGTACAAGACTTAAAATATGGGAACGGGCCTTATTGTTCATACTAATTGAAGAGCCCTCTAATTCTGCTTACAGTATCTTCTATCTTGCCCTCCTACCGAGAGGAGCAGTTACCTATTGGGAAACAAGTGAAACGTGCTTCAGTACACTGCGCACGTAATACTTTGAAGTTAAAATTTACATTAGGAAATCTACAATTTAAAGCAGGTAAATAAAAAGTTTCTTTCCAGTAAAGTGAATAGTTCTTTTTACTTCAAGCAGCATATGTGGCAACAAAAACCTGAAAATTAGAAGTTCCCTATATTTTCTACCTTTTGTAACTTCAGTATTTTAAATGTCTTAAGTCATTAATTTTAAAACACTTATAATATGTATTTTACTTTTCAACGCCTTTGTTGCTTGTTCAATGTTAGCATTTTGTCAACTGAGTAATAAACGTAGGCATCTTCATTTTGTTTTGGTTTTTTTCAGTCTGTGACCTTCACTGGCTCTCATTTCTGAAGAGAAGCATTTAATCCAAGTAAGAATTTCTACTTCTA
>VXBO01013376.1:306639-340357 GCA_013400135.1 Rhinoptilus africanus | reverse complement strand
AGGGGGAGGAAAAGAAAAACCAAACTGAGGGATCAAAATTAAGTCCGAATTTACAACATACTGTATCTTTTGTTTGAGCAAGTGCATTTTTACAAAAGAAGTCTCCCGACATAATCCCTGCATTTAATGATAATATCTAGAGATGCTACATTAGACAGAATTTACTGTTTTATCTATGAATTATAGAACTGTTAGAATGTCAAGCACAAGTCAACTTGTGGTTTTCAGGAATTTTTAGGCTGGTTTTTTTCCACTGTGAGCTGTTACAGGGTTTCATGTTTTCTTTGAAGATCCGACACCAGCTGATGTCAGGCAGGAGGCAGTGGGCTGCGCCACCTCAGCAGGACCTTGCAGACATCAGGGCATACGAAGATCAATTCAATGAGAAAGGAAGTATCAGACTACTAACAATTTGGGGTGAGGGACTGTTTTAGTTACCACCTGTTTACACTCAGTGAATAGTTAGAAGTCAGAGAAAGGAACTCTTCAGAGGAAACTCAGTAGCCCTATCCCTATGAGTACAGTGGGAGAGTTGACAGGATAATTTGCTGAGAAATGTGGAAAAAATAAGTCCTCCAGTAAAATCACAGAAGTCCAGACTTTGCAGAACTTGTATTTATTTTTGCAAGTAGATGGAGTTTCCAAATATCAGAATCTTTTTTTTTTTTTTCCAAGTGAAAAGGACAAAAGGGACAGTAAGGCAACTTTAGAAGTAGTTTTTAAAATTAATTATCCTTTAGAGAAGTCACTATGTCTCCACCTTCTATGCTATTTGTAAAAATAACAAAATCATCATCATACGAGGAGACTCCTTTGTTTTCTTTCTCCCTATTGTCCTGAAAATGATTCCCAGATAGCAAAACCGGAATATACTTCATATTATTATCAACATATAACATTTATACATCGCCACACTTACTAACTAGTTTTGACAGTTGCCCACGTTTTTCAGGTAAAGAATTTATTAATTAGATCTAGGTGTTTTGTTGATACAAAAAATGGGCAAGTTCTCAGTTCCCCAACATGACATCATTCAAACAACAGGAAGTGTAGTTGCAAATTCTGCACCAGTCAGCCCTTAGCCCAAAAGCTTTTTACCAACACTTTAGTGTTGTACCGCAGTGTTCTTTATTCTGTTCTGGCTTTCTGCTGCTTATTTAGAGTTGCTTCAGTCTTTCTTTTTTGGTCTCTCTTCTTTTGTTCTTCACTGAATGGGTGGTTGCTCCCTGGAACAGGGATCCCAGGGAAGCAATCATGACACCAAGCCTGTCAGAGTTCAAGGATGATGCTCTTAGTCACATGATTTTGTTTTAGGGAGTCCTGCAAGGAGCAGGGAGGTGGACACGATGGTCCTTATGGGCCCCTTCCAACTTGAGAGATACTCTATGGTTCTGTGATTCTCTTGTACCTGTCATCAAAACATACTCTCTCCTGTACATTCCCAGTCTTCTTCCCATTGGGGAACATCTGTAAGATGCTTCCTACTCTTTCAGCTGACCCAAACAAGTTTATTTTTATTCTTTGCTTCTCTTAAAAGAAGGATCTCATTACACCAGGGGCTGAGAGATGAGAGCCAAGCTGTGGCAGCTGCTCATGCCAGCTGTAAATGCCAACTTCCACAAAACAATGTAAGTCAAATTATGCCATAATGCTCTAATCTAGGAGCGTATGCAGTGAAAATTATTGTTTCAACTGTTAAGGTAATAAGTTGAAATGTCCAAGCCACTGGTTTCAAATAGACTTAACCCTTACTATAGCGGTCCCTGTTAAATAAAACCGCAGCAGCAGCAATTTCACACATTAAATGTGATTAACAGTTAAAAAAAGGATTTCTAATTACTTGGAGAACCACAAGCATTAAATACAAATACTGGCACTTTACACAGGAGACCTTGCAGCAATTAAAGCTGGTCCTACCCTCAACATGGCATGAAGCGCAAATGGGTCTGTGGAGCGCCTGCAGCAGTCTCCGTTCTGTCGGTGAAAATGATTCAGCTGGAAATCTGTGGAAAGCCTTTGTGGGCTGCCCCCTCTAAAATTCTCAGGGCATTTCTGTCCATTACAGCAATCCACTGAGATGCACATAAGGTTCTTTGCAGCTGCCAGAAAGAGAAGAGATGGGTCTGTGCTTAAGTCTTCTGCCAGATAACGTTGAACAATAGCATTGTCTAAGACCAACACAGACATTTAAAAGTGTTTTCATGGCTATGCTACACACAGAATGAAGACTATTTACTTCCTCCCTTTTTAAAACTTCAATTCACTACTTTTTGCAGTGTTAGGTATACTTCATCTGCAGCAATGTGCAATTAAGCAGAGCCTGGATAGCTTTAATTTCTCCAGTTTGGGGAGGAACATCAGTAAAGGTGTGGCAGCACTGACTTCAGGAAAATCTAGAAAACCAAGTACTTGTGTATCTTTATATAGCCTGGTGTAAAGCCAGGGCCGCTAAAGACTCCCTGATACAGCTACCTGAGCTTGTTGTTAGCTAGATGGAAGTTATCTCCGGATGCCCACACATATTGCAGCAACACCTTCCAATGGCAACATATACATAACCTCACTTCTTATATTATTAAAGACCCTTTTATTTTGTAAAGGGACTGCCCATGGGCTGTTATTACTTACGGTGCAGTTTTCCTGTACTGAGGATGGCAGAGCCGTGGCACCGCCTCACAGGAATCCCCAAAAGCATTTCTGGCTGATTCTGCTGGCGCAAACCCACATCAAAAGAGAGGAGCTGACCTTTTCAGATAAGGTGTTATTTGAGTTCCTTTGCCCTCTCCAATCTCTCTGGAGTCAGTGTGCAATTGTAGTTTTCTTGTTCTTTGTATTCAGGGAACTTAAAGAATGTAGGTAATTATGACTAATGGCCCCATTCCCCTACCTGAAAGTATTCACAAAGGACCAGCCACATCTGTCAAAAATGTTTAAAAAGCAAGGCAGAGAATATTACAAATATGAGTTTAAATGGGATCTCAGCTGTAAACTTTATTGCCTTCTAAAATAGCTAACATCTGTAGATAAAACAATGCTGTAACAGATTTTTTACAGATTTTCAATGTCTCATAAAGCAATATCTTTACAAAATAAATAATCCAGTCTTTCAAACTCAGCAAAAGTTATTCAGTCTTCAGTGTATCCCACAAGTTCAGCAAATGACATACTTAACCCACATACCCCAAACAGACTGATTTTCGATTCATTCTTTACAGCTGTGTAAAAGACCTTTTCTGTCATTCTTGTGTTGTCTCCCACGTATATCAGCATACTGCAAATGTAAAAAGAACTCCATCAAGATGGATTAACTCCTGCATGAGATTATTACTAATACATACACATATGAAGCAGGAAGGAGATGAAATAGCAGCAAATTTCAAAATGCCAGTTCAGGTTTATCCTCCTCTAACTAGGTTGGGAAGGAAAGTCATCCCTATGCACAGGCTTTTATGGGCTGGAATTTAAAACCTCCCGAGGGATATACAACTTAGCTACATTGCTGAGCATTCATGGTCTGAAAAATCAGGAATGTCTGAGGTACATTTTTTGCTTCTGTGGTAGGGGGATACAGTGTCTTTTCAATACAGTGATGATTAGCTGTGAATCAGTGTATGAGTATATACTATTATGGTGCTCACTTGTTTCGTTCCTTCCCCTTCTGTGAAGACATAATTAGCAAAGATACAGAAAAGTTTAATTATACTTGAATATCTGACATAAAACAATCTCTGCAACAGATATTCAAGGTTGACAAACCTCTGATGTATTAACAATCCTCACATATACACATTTGTCTATAATAATACCGACTTCGCTCACAAGGATGCAAAGATGTCATTCAGCAGTGGCCCTTTCTATTTAAAAGTGCTGAAGAGGCACTTCTGTATATTGCTGTGGTGACTCAACAAAATTAGGAGCTCCAACTGTCTCTTCCACCTCTTTGAAAGAAGTTCCTGCATGGAGGAGTCCTTCAAGTGGACCTGCAACAAAGCTTGGGCCACTTTTGTGCCAAGCCTGAAGTCTTCACATAACCCATTTCCACATGCAGCTTAAACTGGTGGATCTGGCCTAAATGCCCTGATGCCCCTTTTCTGCTGTCTCCGCTGGGAGAACACAAGCAGTGAGGTAGGGGTGGTGACCTTCTGAAGGCGGGCATCAAAATCGACATGAGCTCATTTCTGTGTTTTCCACACTCCCTCTCTTCTCTTATACAAGGTAACCTACAGCTGCTGCTGTCCTGTGTTTGGTTTACATACCAAATTTGCCAGGAGCTTGTTATCTTTGTTCTCCATTCCAGGAGAGAGAGAAAAAAAGACACTCCTGCTGTCTTTGCTACCTTCCTTTCTGCAGCTCCTCGGTCATGGAATATTTAAACTTCTTCCCACAAAGTATCAAACAACCTTATCATTATCTTTAATTACAAACTAACCTGATGTATTTTTATAATTAAAGGGAAGTAATTAACATCTACAGTTTAATTCTGAGCTTCTGCAGAAGGCAGTGGTTAATTTAAATCACTTATTGGAAGTATAAAATACTATTCACAAAAGAGGAAGATGAAATAGACATAACGACAGGCAAATGTGAATCATATCTGCAATACCTTGTCTTTCAAAATAACTATCTGCATCATCTCAGCGAGAAGAGAAAAAGCCTAGCTGTAAAGAGTGGTTGGGGTAAACACATCATGCCATGGAAGAACAGCTTTGAACAGAAATACATTTCTTGTGAAATAAGGATGAAAAATGTTGTTTGCAGGTCCTTAATTAAAAGGTAGCTATCAAAGCCACCAAAGCCTTTTAAACCAGAGAGATTACCATTTTCCAAAGTGTTAAGCTTATACTGTCCTTCTATATGGTCTTATTCCAACACACGTTTCTATTTTCCGAGCACGTATGCTGAGGAAGAGGCATGTGAAAGCTGTGAATATTGAAATAGCAAGGCAGGTACAGTGTTACATGATTTTCAATGAATTAAAGACTCAGTAAATAGTACAAGTATTTATACTGATTCAGTCCAAGTCAAAGTAGTGCCCCCAGTGCTGTAACATGCTGCTCCCTGTGTGTTAGGAAGGAAGAACCAAGCAGCACATTATACGCTACATATTGTGTTTTTACAGGATGAAAGGCAGCATCTGCTTCTTGGCTGAGTGGGGACCACTGGCCCACCAGACAGCCCAAACCAAAGACAGCCAGCGCTCACTGACCCAATGACTCAGGGGCAACACCAGCACAGCTGGGCAGGACCTCAAGGAGCCTGCACAGGTTGTGGCTTGGGATGGATGGACAAAGACCTTCCTGCTGAGCACAACATGCAGGCAAGCTGTTCCCTGGCAAAGGAGCCAGCATCCCCACAAAACCTCTGGTGTGGTCTTGGCCAGGCAACAATGAGCTTTGACTGAAGCTGAACTGGCAGGGCTGCAGGAACAGCAGATGTGTAATCTACATGATATGTTAGTACAGCCCAGAACTGCTGAAAATTAAGTCACTTTTCCATAGTTGCCTCAAATATAAGCTTTTAACACAGTGTGAAAAAGTTGCAGTAAACTTCAGTGCTGATAATACGCACTGGTATTTACAGCATTAAGCATCTTGAGGGATTCTTGAAACATCAGAAGTTTGCATTTTCTGTTGCAAAAGACAGAGTATTTATCATAGCACTTACTATTTGTAATTCTCTCCTTGAATTCTCTCTAGCACTGTGCGAGGTCTTATAGATACTTTTCAAGGTTGCTCTGCTGCAAATTTTGCAAGAAAATGCAGCACTAATTTATAAACCTCTGTGCATTTTCATAAATACTGCAGTATACCTCTTACGTGCAGGTTATCATCATCTTCATGCACATTTCAACACATTCATTTGTGTTCACCTGCCATTCTTCCCACTGACTTCCTCTGTGCTAGAGGTTTTCACCAGCAATTAAACATCTACCACTGCATTTATTTTTAAAATGAGGACTATCATGAGGAAAAGAGAGCTTTCTTGAAACTAAACACTCTACGTAATGGCTTTTGGCCTGTGTCTGACCATTTCTGGCAATATAAAGAGTCTAGGAAGTAAGAGTTTATTTGAAATCCTATAAAATCACCTCAAATTATTAGTATTTGATACTTCCATCCCATCTCCCCTGCTATTTCTTCACGGAAAGTACCTTCCACTCCTCCAGGTACTAATAGCGTCCTGAGGGTTCCTGAAGCCATACCTGCTCAGGTCCTATCTTGAACCCACGTCTGATTAAAGCTCTTCCCTGGCAGCATGAATAGCATGAATAGTTTTAGACACATGGCCATTCAGATGGGTTTACAGAGAAAAACCTTTTTGTTTTAGTCAGCCAAATAAAAAATCATCGAGTCTTTGAGTAATCAGATCTTCTGCCTGGTACATCATACAGCTTTGTGAGGCAGGGCACTAGAAAATAGGTTGGGCTCTGAATTAACAATGAACAGTTGTCCTGTACGTTTATCTGGAGGTACTAAGATCCCCCCTTGTCCCTCAGATAGATGAGTCTCAGAGATATCAGATGTCCTGTCATTGCATCCTTACCAGTGTGCGCTCACCCTTTTCTGTGGCTGATTAAGAGGCATAAAATGCAAAAATACCCATTCTTTGATATATGTATTTACCAAGTAGAGCTAGGAAGGGACACAAAGAACATGTACATAAAATTGATTGTTCTAGCTTTTCCCTTGTCCCAGTCAGGTGCTTGTTCATCAGCAGTGCTCATGCAGGTTGGATAAATCACAGGAATAATTGCCTCGCAAATGCCCAGCAACAGAGATTTTCCTTCTCCAACCAGGATATCTCCAGGTAGTTCTTGACAGCCCTGTTCTGCAAGGGTAGAACTGATGGCTGCCTGCGTGTAGTCCAACAACTTGGTATCAGCAAACGTACTTCTGATTACTGTTTAGAACAGGAGATTATATAGCTATTAAAATCAGCACCTGGTGTCGATATAATGCCAAGTTCATACACAATCTGCATGTTCTGTCAGCCACTCACTCCATCCTCCGGAGGGAAAGCCAAAGCTCTTGCCATTGTTTCTGGCCATTCTGCCTCCTGCCGAAAGAAACGCTGCAGGAAAGTGCTGCTCCTCATCACCGGCTGTAACTCAGGTCAGGGAGTCAAGTGAGACTGGGCATGGCCTTACGTGCTTTATTTAACTTAAGACGTTGGCATGTTACAGTTTCCAGCATGTGAAAGGGAAGGTCAAACAGGTTCTTCTGTAAGACTCTGTGAAGAAATTTGAATAGTGGCACAATTCTGTTTGGCACTTCAGACCAAAAGATAGAGCTGTAGGAAGCTTAGTGCCTAACCAGGGTTGCAGAAGTCAGCGTAGCTGCGGTTTACCAGAACATGAGTACGGCATAGCTGTGCAGAGCAGGTACTTATAGCTGGTTTGGCTCATTTAGTTTTCCTTCTCTGAACAAACACTATAGTGGGGACAGACATATAGAAGCTGATGAAATAACAGACTTCCTTCACTTTAAATAAATAAATATGGTAAAGATCAGTAGGAAATAAGAGGAAACTATTCTCGGAGATCCCTTCATACGTGTTTTTCCTGTAGTAGCGATAAGGGATACTTTTTGAATCTTTCAGTGATACCGGTACCAACTAGTTATCAAAAAGTCATAAGTGTTTCAGTCTTGCTAAATCTTTTGCACCAATAGTCGGTGCCATCCCAGAGCAGTCACTTTGGTCTCATGGAGGAAACAGGACCTATCCTTCAAAATAATTTCTGACAGTAGATGCTGCAAAGTAGATTGGTTCTCAGAGCACTGAGATCTCCTCTACATTTACCACCTTTGGCCCTCCTGTCCCACAGCACCTCGTTTGGTCATCCTCTCCCCTCTGGGACATACAGATTCCCTACTGAATACTCCAGTCTGCTCTGAGAAGAAGCAAATGTTTCAAAGGATGTAAGAACACAGAGAGCTTCTAGCCTCTGCTCCTTCTCCTGCCAGAGAAGGAAGACTGTGCAAGTAACATCCGTGCTGGGTTGCAGGAGAAAGGCTGGGGGAGAGTAGGGCCAGATGCTGCAGGGTCAGGAGGAGCTGAACATAAGATCTGTGTCGTGATTGCTGCAAACTGATAACTGTCATAGCAGTGGCACCTAAAATTTCTGAAAACACTTGCTACTGAGATATTACGGTGTTCTCAGTATATAACATTCCCATTCTGCAGTCTCTTGTAGACTGCATCTCCACACAGTTCCTGCTTACAAATTCTCCAGCCCCCCCCAATAACTGATTTTCCCTTTGCAGCAGACTGCCAGGCTGCTATCTTCGACCCACTGACGCTTCCTACACAGGCCTCTGATCCCTCTGAACATCATCCCTTTGATACCTCCATTTTTTTACACCTACCTACGTCTGTTCCATCCAGATGATTTTCTTTGAGATCAGCACTGCTGCACGAACATGCAATTGGGCAGGAGTCCAATGGGGCTTAGTCCAGGCATTTGCTCTGGTCTTGTGGCACATACCAGGAACCCAATGTCCCATGGGTCATGGAGCCCTTCAATTGCGAAGTATTCATACTAAATGCAAAATGGAAAGAGTAGTTTCATAACAGTATCTTCTAGAGTGCAAAAGCAAAGATTATTGAAAACTTAAAATAAAATCCCAAATGTTGGTATGGAACAAATATTCCCTGTATATTTTATTACAGGAACTTGTGGGTATCAAATGAAACAAGTCACCAGGTCCAGAATAAACAAAGGAGGAATTGCTTCATAGAGCATGATGTTAAGTTGCAGAACAATAGGGGCATTATCATGTTTCTGATGGTTTTGGCCTTTCTGTAAAGTTCAGTTCACTTCTTGATAAAATTATGTGTTTAACACCAAAGTACACAGAATAGCTCAGAAGCCGGAATATATCACGTAAATAATGGAGCCACATTTCTATAGCTCAACATTTTGAGAGAGAGCAAGCACATTGCACAAAAGCAAATCAAGAAATAAAACACTTTGTCATGCAAGGTCATGTTCTACAGAATAAACAGGCTTTTAAGAAGTGATTTTCCTGTGGAATTTCAGTAAGGAATTAATGTGCATTAGGCGAGAGTCACCAGTCTTGACTGTGATTTTTTTTGTTACCTTTCCTAAGATAAACTGCTGTCACAGTATTTTCTTGATTAAAAAAATCTGTTATACCTTTCCAACCAAATCTTAGAGCTGTCCTTTCATCACTTATATTATTACTTTGAAGATATTATTAGCACCCATGATTGCTTTTCCTGAGTCATCTTCATTCAGTCTTTATAGTCTTTTGGTTTTAGGTTGTTTTAATCTATTTTTTTCATAGCCCTTTGTTTTTCAGAAGAACATAGAGTTTTAAGGTGAGGAAAAGTGCAACAGTGTAACTAGGGAAAATATATGAAAGCTTTACAAATCATGAGCTAGGAAATGTGTGTCAAACTAGATACACAACTCTAGACTAAAAACAGGTGAATGTCAGAAGAACATCTGCTTTAAAAAAGCTGGCAACAAGCATCATCTGAGCCCGATCCTTTTTATAACTTCTGCTCTTTTGTTTATCTTTTTCTTCACTCTTTTGGCATTGTATGGCTATAGGTAATATGGAAGATTTTGCAGACAGTAGGATGCAGCTGCTATCACATCATACAGGGAAAGTATAGTTTATCATCTATAACCAGGGGTGAAAAAAAAAGAAAAATAATCAAATCTGTCAACTCCTTCAAAGTAGAATATGTGAAAAAATTATGTATTGCAACTGGGACTGCAGACAACTGCTTAGGGATTAGATCTAGTTACTACTTCTTCTGAGACATTGATTCTGTTCAGATGTCTTCTTAATGATAGGGCTATTTATCAAAGCTGCCTATTTAAGAGTGGTGAAATCTGTACATATTCTTGTCTTTAATTTCTTCAAATAAACCTATTTTTCTCAAGGAGGCAAAACTCATCCAAAAATTACACTAATGCTGCTCTACAAGTCAGTTACTACATCATTGTCTGAGGAAAGCCTCTTTATGCCTCAAACCCCAAAAATAACACGCAGGCTAGGCCATGGTTCAGAAATATGCATATGTTTAAGTCCTATAGACTGTCTCCTGCTTAAAGATATGGACATACAAGTGCTTTGCTATAAGGGTGGAATTAGAGACACCTCAACTCTCCTCCTTTTGCACTTTTCAAGATGATTATCAGCTTTTGACTGACTAAATTCTGGCTCTTAGGCTCCTAACTGCAGAGGGCTTAAGTACCCACAGGTTGCAGTCATTCCACAAGGAACTGAAATCGCTCAGCACGAAACTTGTATTTGTGTTCGCAGTGTGTGTACTTTGGAGTATAGGATCTGATACAGGCAGTAAGGGATGTTACATTTGAACTACTGAAGGGAGCTCCCAGATGCCAAAGTAATTACAAATCAGAAAGTAGAACTGTATCGTTAGCAGGTCTGTACCGACAGAACTCAAAGGAAACTACAAGTATTAGCTGAGGATCTTTACTACATTTCTGCAAGTTTATACCTCAACTAAATCAAACCTCTGGCATAAAATAGTATTTTAGAAAACAATTTAAAATGAAGCACTGATTGAAAAAAAGTAATAAACGTGTTCTAAGTTCTTGATTACATGTGGGGGGAAAAGAGATTGGGAAAAGGGGCCAATTCTGGTTAACACTGACAAAAACGGGAGGAGGAAGGGAGAAGTGGTATAAGATCTATGAGACTGAGGGTGTTTTATTTAAATGGGGAAAATTCTGAACTGCAAAGTGAAAATAAAAGGCAAAACTGAGTAAATGTTTGAAGCCAGAAGTGTGGTCATGTGACTACAGTCTCTCTATAATCAGGCATAAGTATTTATAAACATCATTTTGTCTAAAATAAAAACTTTCTTTTTAGTTGAAACTAACTTCACGATCTTTTAGAAATTGTTTTGCTGGAGTTGCCTTAAGGGAATACTTCTAAACATGTGTTTTGATAACAACTAGGCAGGTGGCCAGCTATGATCTCTACTTCTGATCAGTTAATTGCACGTATCAGATTTCTTTCTCCATTCCCTTTCTTCCCACTTAGCCTGCTTTCTTCACCTCTTCTATAGAACAGTTAGATTTGGATCAGGACTGTTGGATTTTTTTATACTGTTTTTTGCAACACCTAGCAAAACGTGGTAAAACCTGGTTGAGACCTTAGCATGCTTTAAGAGGAAAGGTTGGATAAGAAAATGTGCTGAAGAGAAGGGCATGCTACTATGTACATACATTTTTTAAATGAAGGCTGAAAAACATCCGTTGGCTTCTGAAATACAAATTACAAAATCATGGGTCTATCGAATCTCCTGTTTTAGCTACGGGAACAATATTGTTGATCAAGCTCCAACAGCCTTGAGGGCAGTCAGTTCATTGACACAACTCCACCAGCACCTCTGGAAAGAATGCTATCTTACTAAAGTTTGCATGCTGGTGCAGCGCTTCAGCCACATTAACAGGTAGAAAAACTCAGTGTAAAGGAGGGAAGAAACTTTATATCTTCATTCAATGAAACAAGAAACAGTTACAAAGACACAACTCTTTCGCTGTTGATGATGTGTGTGAGGACAGCTAAGGGCTGTGAAACTTCAGTGCACAGTAAAGAAGCGCAATAGTGCCCTAGGGATGCTTATTATTCTTACTCTTCAAAAACACTTTAAATACAGAAACTTTTGAAGTTTCAGAACCAGGTTGTTTTGGTTTGGAATTCATACAGAATTGTTTTGCATTATCTCAAGTGCAATATTACAACTACCTTTACATTATTTTTAAAGAGATACAAAAACATACTGGGGGCGGACTGGATGGCCATATGGCATAAAATGCCATTGCTCCTTCGATTTCATTTTAGCTATAACTTATACAACTGAGGATCTAACCCAGTGAGAAAAAGTAACTTGCCTCCAGTCACACCCACGTGATAGAACCAGGAATAAAACCACAACTTCTGACTCCTAATCATAAGTGAATGAACTAATACTTCCTACAGGGTGCATCTACATTATCCTTGAGGACAACCTCAAAGCCAAATTCCCAAACTTCCACATTATCTAGATGCGGGAATGCCCTTGAGGCTTCCCTTAGAGTGATTCAGCTGGTGAGCCAAGAACCAAAAATCTCCATTTTGCTTAGATTGTAGGGCCCTTATAAGGGAACTAGTCAAAGCTGGGTCCTATGAAGAGCCATGGGGAAAAAACACAGACAAACAGCAATAAAAATTCAGGACCAAAGAAAAGCAAACCAAAGCTGTTTTCTCCCCATAAGTCATGAGGTCAAAGACGTGCCAGTGCAGCACATATAAATGGCAGACAGGGCTTCTTCCCTGAAAGTGAAAAACTGCTGGGGCTACATTCAAAGCTAGCGTTAACTAGAAGAAGTTGCTCTGCGATGACTGTGCAGAGTGCTGCGGATTATGCTAAGTCTGGTGACATACGCTGTGATAACAGTGAGCCAGTCTTTCAGGAAATGCCAAAGAGTCTTGATTTTTCTGCCTAAAAGTGCTGTAGTTGAAGTTCTTATGAACCTTATGACTACCAAGGAGATTGTAAGCACTGCAGCAGAGTGGGAGTAGGTATCAGCAATACCTGGAATGACAACACTCGTGATAAAGCAGAAACAGTGTGCTAGCAATGCAGATGGTGCAGGAGGATGGATTTGGGTATTCTAAAGCATCTCCCCTGACCACAGGCCTGACCAGTATCATGGAATTATATCCCCCTAATGCTTTAGAAGGGCGATGATTAGCCCTTATGACTACAATGGGGGTCTAGACAGACAACTACTCCTTCAGAGCCAGTGCTGACCTGCCACAAAAGGCTCTGAAAATTTTCTTCCACCTCTATAATCGGCCATCAATGATCACCAGGACACATCTGTCCCAGTAGATGTGTATAATGAAAGCTTGCAACTGCACTGATGTTTCTGCTGTTACATTTTTAATAGGATATCCTGTATTTATGCCACACTTAGAAAGGTTGTGGTTAGCAAAACAATGGTTGCACAGGTAGTGAGTGAGCTATGATGACGGCACTGCATTTCCTATGATGATTCCTGACTTCTTTTCTGAACCTCTGTTGGAGTGGCTATGGACTGAGGTAGAGGAAATGTGGCAGAATAGGTACAGTGAAGTGCTGCAGACAGCATGTATATAAAGCAACATGGTAAATTGTTTGATGTATATGATACAAGTATGTTAGGCACAGCGTGAATACTAGAAATCCTTGTTAAGCATGTGGCAGGGATTTGTATAACCACTGTCAGTGGTTTGATAGGTTTGATTCTTTTTTCTAAGAAACATCTCCACAGAGTTCTCATTTCTATCAGCCAACTATCCTGTATGGCTTTACCCAATGAAGCAGTTTGGGCATGAATAGCAGCCCTGGGCTTTGTTCTGTTTCCCTAAACATTCCTAAAATGGGATCTAACCTGCCTAGCATAGAGCCTTCTCTAATTCTTGCCTAACCTTTAGGAGAAAAATGAAGCAACCTCCTTAAGAGCTTAAGGTTCTCACATAGCAAAAAGAGAATAGTAAACCTATGAAATATTTCTCAAGAAAGATTCTTTCCAAGTTCAGAAAAGTTTAGGCAATGAATTGGGAAGACAGCATCTCCCTCTGCAGGACTTCAGAGACACCTCTCTCTCTGGTTTCACGAAGGAAACACAAGCACTTCTTCTAGAAAAGCTTTTTAGATACCTAAAAAGTGAATATAAACCGGATACCCAATTCCAGTAATTTCAGGTCAGATTCTACCCCAGTAATTTCAGTGATTAGAATCAAACGTCTAGTGAGTAGTCTAATGGATTTTAATCAGGCCACTTGTGCTTGAATGCTTTGCTGGATTAGTGACTACAAGAGGAAGCATGAACTGATGATCAGAAGGTCTAAGTGAAGTGTCACATTACATAGGTTCTATTTCTGGCTCTGGTATTAGTCTGTTCTGTGCCTTATACAAATCACAATATATACATATTATCCTCTTTTTATATAAGGAGAAAATAGTATTATCAACCTTTGAAAAAATACTGAATTATATAGGCAACTGTGGTAATTATTACACACTTATGATCAGATTTTGAGAAAGCTGTAGAATAGGAAAGGGCAGATTGTTTAGGCTTCCAGGCTCCACAGTGAAAAATAGTGTCATAAATGCAAAATGTAAGGCACAAGCTTTCGAAGGTGAAATTGGTAATCATTAACCTTACTTCTCTTTTTCATATGTACAAAAGAAAGATCAAAGACCTCTAATAGACCTTCAGGACTTGCTTTTGCTTAAAATCCAGAGAACTTAAAGGTGCTTTCTGTGAATAGCATTGTTCTTATAGAAAAGCACCTCTGAAATTACCAGAAAAATGTTATTTCAGTGCTGTACAGATCACCTGTAAATTTTATTTCAACATAAGCATTTCCAGTTTTACCATGAAAGCAAGAAATAGACTGTTATCAAAAAATCTTCCAGTGAGTAGGAGGAAGGTATATGTCAGAAGACTGCAAATTAATGTTAAAATAGAAGCAAGCAGCCTGGATAATTTTCTTTTATTTATAATAGATAGAAGTGGAAATTAGAGAAAGAGAGAAATTTATGGTTTGTTTACATGTTTTTCCATCAGCGTATTCCTGAAAGTCGGATTCATTACCTGCATGATACTCCTTTGTACCTGCAACACCTCTCCATCTCAATTACCAGGACACCCCCCAAAGGCCTACCTGTACAGATGATCCAAAACGATATTTAAACTATGTCCAACTAACAACAGAATTACATTATCTAGCACCCCTTATAAGGATCTCAAAGCTTTCTGGAAACGTTAATTACCATCCCCACGAAGCACAGCGCTCCCTACCGTGCCGGTGCTGTCCACAATACATCATCCCACCAGCAGAAG
Source organism: Rhinoptilus africanus (assembly GCA_013400135.1). Classification (NCBI taxonomy): domain Eukaryota; kingdom Metazoa; phylum Chordata; class Aves; order Charadriiformes; family Glareolidae; genus Rhinoptilus; species Rhinoptilus africanus. The sequence continues at coordinate 325,476 of VXBO01013376.1, read as the reverse complement.
GCTCCCTAATCTACCGAGTGCAGGCGCAGCACCCTCGGGGGCGGGGGGCAGCGGGCTGGGCGGCGAGGGCCCGGCCCCCGGCGGGCTGGCGAAGGCCAGAGCCGAGGAGCCAGCCCTGGGGCTGGCCGGGGACAGCAGCCACAAGGAGGAGGCTGCAGCGCCCAAACGAGGCACAAAATGAGGAATCTCAACAGGACACTTACTTTATTGCTCTGGCACTCGACTATCCAGTACCCATTATCTGCTGATTGTTTACTTTTGGTTTTAATGCTCAAGGCAACCATGAATAGCATGTTTCCTCTTTTTACTTTTGCCTTTTAAATGAATTCTCGGTTACTCGGTGTGCAAATATTTGCTGGAATCTACCAATGGCTACCAGTTGACATGCTGCTATCACTTTCATCTGCACTTGTGGTATGCCCAAAGTATGGGGTATATGGTTATCAGAACTTCAGTGATATCTTCAGTGTGGCTGATTATCCTAAAAGCCATCCTGCTTGATATTTGTATGTTTAATTAACAGATGAAGTACAGAGGGATGAATTAATTTTTGTGCCAAAAGCTAACCTTGCCTCAAATCAGAGAAATACAGTGTTAAGTTTCTTCTGCATTTCCTCTGTACCAAAACAGCGCGAGTCACAGAGCCTTGAGAATTCCCCTGCTTTCCAGCGCTGCGTGGGACCCTCCAACCTTTCTCCTGTCTATGCACTGCAGCAGCATGGAGAATGTCTGTCAGTATACTTTTACTCCCCCAAAAGCCTCCCTCTGCTCACAGCTCAATGGCAACCACTCTGAATCTACCCCAGCTAAAAAAAATGCCTTTACACTAAAAAGCCTCTGAGAGTTCCTTATGGCAGCTTTACAGCTCATTTACGTAAAGGAATCATGAGCCACAGATGAATCAGGCTCAAATAAAATGATTTGCAAAAGGCCACACAGAAAGGAGCAGGACACAAATCAGGGACTGAGAGCATGCTTCATTGTGCTTGATTTCGCCAGTGCAAAAAAACAATTCCAGTGCACAAAATACATCATTTCCTCGTCTCCAAACCTCAATGAAGAAAGAAACAAAAGTAGTTTTCTGTCATGTATTACAGCTGACTTGCAAACTGACACAGAACTTTATGGAAAATTGCAGCTTCCTGTTGCAGACAAAATTATAAAGCATCTTTTTAAGAGAATCTTATAGCTACACCATTCTCCCTTCTTGGGAGGAAACTTTAATGTAAGGAAAACTTTGAAGTGAGCCTTGGGTTTGTTACAATGGACTAACCCGATTAGAAATCATGCAAACTCTTGTTGCTCTTTAGCTGTATTCCCCCACAGGCTGTATTATAGCTCTCTAACCAGTCCCACAGCATTGAATGATGTCATGGGATCTGCAGCTCAGCGAGATGAAAGGGATAAAGCGGAACCCGCTGGCACTGGGGAAAGCTTCCAACACACAATCCACAACACAGCTTGGGAACTCAAAAGCTACAGATCCAGCCACTCAACTCCGAGCGTTTCAGAATCGTGTGCGTTCTCCCAGCACAAGCAAGGAAAGGGGGGAAAAAAGGCTAGGGATCGATTTTTAACAAAAGAAACAGAGTACTGAAAGGCAGAATTTAAGAGTACAACTACCTGCTGGAAAAGGAGCTTTTTTTTCCTCTCCAAAGCACTGCCTTTGATGTATGGCAACTGATCACTGATCAGATTACAGGCATTTGGTCTCAGTGCTCGTCTGCCTTTGATCTGCATGGTTAATTTTATTTTCCCGGATTTGGAGTTTCGTCTGGGCTTGTGCTGACATACTTCTTTTTTTTTTTTTTTTTTAAGGAGGTAAAAGCATTTAATACAGAAGCTCTGGCAGTGTGAAATTAAGCTGCAGAAAGCCTGGGCACTGGAAAACATCATCAGATAACAGGTACTGGATTTCTGTATTTTTTTTCAGTTTTGTGTTGCAAGATTTTAAGAAATTATACAGAAATTATACTACACATCCTTGTGTGTACAAAGTTTGAGGGACTATATATAATTTATGCAGCATTTTATTTGCAACTCTTAGACAGAATTACACTGAGAATAGACTGTCTAGAGTATACAATTGAAAACTGAAGAAAAATCAATTTTTTCAATATTTTTGGGGTATATAAGATTTTGGTGTGCACTGCTCATTCCTACTGCCTGTAGTTTTGTGAAGTCATGTTTAAATACAACTATTACATGACTTAGGGGAGCATTTATTTTCTAAGAAAAGACCAACTGTATTTCCTTCACACTGTGCATACTTTATTTGCTCTCAGTGCTTTTATTAAACTGTGACTTCAAGTAACACTTTTAATCCTAATAGTACCATACTTGAGATGAAAAAAAATCTCTTCCACAGGTTATTAGAACTAAACTTATAAATATACTATCCTTATATAGAAAAAGAGAAATGGTTTTATTTCAAGATTGAAGAGATGATAGTTCAACCATGCCATATGAAAAGAAGTCTTGATAATAAAGTAACATTTTAACCTTATTATAGAAGACTCCTTTAAGACATTTTAATAAAGAAATTAAAGAAATCTTAAGGTTACTCAGAGCAAACACCATGTTTTGATGAACTTCATGGAAGTTTTGCTCCTATTTCAGTGAAGCAATTTCCATTCACACTATTTTGTATTCTGTTCCTCAAATTCAAATTTATGAGCATGTACTGTGTGTAAGAAAATTTAAGACATCTACTCCAGGAATTCATTATAAAGGAACAATCATTAGAAGATTAGGATTATTCACTATACATTTGCAGTTCTAAAGGGCCAGGTTTTTGGGTGAGTTTGGGCCAAATCCATGAGCATTCCGTGCCTGCAGCTGGAGCCAGTCTGTTAAAATAAGACTCAAGCTTCTTCTGAAGGTATTTAAATATAATTTAGATTTTCGAAAGAACATAGAACCCATAATTGGGGCCAGACTTGCAAAGAAGCTCAACATTCCAGACAGTGAGTTCTTTGAAAATCTATTCTTAATGGTGGATAGTGAGTTCTTCTGAAATACTGACTTTAGACATACATTCTTATATCTAAATTTAAGTGTATGCAAATTTTAAGTACATCTGTTTATTAACGAATTGCAACTAAAAGTCAGTGTAACTGACAGCTGTTAAACATTGTTTGAAAGCTATTCTTTAAGAGGTTTAATCAGTCCACAGGACTCTGAGATGCTCATTTGTCAGTATGCATGATAGTAACATGGAAACCCAAATTTTAACAGTCTGCTTGCATCTGAATAAAATTAAGTTATCAACACTTCCAGAAAAATGTAGTCAGATTTCATTAGTCAGTCTGCAAACTTTGCTTCTTCTAATTAAAAGTATATTTGTATATATAAATTTTAAATTTACTGAATATCAAGAGATAGTATGCCAGACAGAGATTAAGTAGGCCTGACTTGGTATCATTTACTTTTCTATGCCACCAATTAATTCATATTCTGACTTAACAAGTCAATTACATTATAAGGAAAGTAATTAGCACTGCATGAATAATGTGCGTATAGCTGTCAAGGAAGAATATTGTTTAAGGCACAGCCAACGCAAAACTCGGTATTTTTTCTGAAATGACAATGACATACTAAAACATGTTTCTGTAACCCTGAAAAGATGGTTTTATTTATTAATTCTATACTTCACTGATGAGCTTCTCTACCTTTCCAGTCTTCTCTTGCTTGTGGCTAGTTTTCTAACATGTACATTTATTTTCTGAGGAAAATTGTTTCTAAACCATGCCTCTGTTTGCTGTAAAGAAGAGAGAGAAGCAAATTTTAAAAATAATGTAAGGATTCTTTTTTCTCAGAAGTCAAAATAACTATGTGAGTCTACTACAATTAAACTATCACTATAAGGATCTGACCCATCACACAAATGGGTAAAGCTGCGCACAGAAGTTAACACTGGTTGATCAGATAGATTACACTTAACAGTAGGACTTCCACATAAAAGTATTTGCAATATTTAGGCGCTAGAAATGCATTTCAGAAATAAAAGATTTTTTTTTCATTCTGTAGAAACTCCTTAGGATTTTAGATAATCTTTCCACATATTTAAACACAGGTGGGCGTTAACCCATTTAAACTGAAAAAACATCTTTGCTTGTCTGCATGTGAGACTGAAATGAAAGCCCAGTTGGACATATTTAAGGGGGGGGAGAGAGGATTTTCATCATTTTTGTTATTTTAAATAGCACTTCTCTGACAGTTTAGTCTTTCATTGATCTGATTTTTAAAGATGAAATAATAATAATTCTTGGCACTTGCGATTTTGCTTTTACAAAGTGCTGTATAAACATTAATTAATCCTCAGGCTTAAGTCTTCAGAAAGAAAAAGTTCACAATGCTTTTACAAGCAAATCTGACTAGGAAACTCACAAGTATATTATTTATTTATTAACATAGCTTGAGCAATTTCTGATTATAAATAGAGCCATTTCCAAACAGTGTGTCTTAGATAACATCATAAACACATTTTAAGGTTTGTAATAGTTAAGACTATCAAAAGACACTGCACGGTTACACTGACATCAGTTTCCAACAGCTGTCATAACAAGAGTAGATCTGTCTCACAGTTGACTGGGGGAACTGTGTTAGCATTTGAGATATGGAGATAACAACTTCCTATTGCTGTACAATTTCTGCTTCCACGTCAGATATGTCACGCAACTTAGTCTTATCAAAGGGGTCAGCTGAAACTACTTTCCAAGTACTTCTTTTCTGCTTTCTCTACTGTAGTGAGAATCTCTATACTTGCATCTATACTAGTTGCTCGAACAGTTCACTTCTTCCATTTCCTTAGAAGAAGCATCACGATTTAAAACAAAAGAAACCCTGGCATTTTCAGCATCTTTCAATGAGGAAGGGAATTAACGCATCCATTTTACCTTTAGAGAAAATATTTTACATGCTGTAACAGGGGCTTAAACGTTTAAGTTTCAGTGTTACAGACTACACATTCCTCTTAATTCATTGGCGTAGTAACCTGTCTGATGATAAAGTCTTAATGTTTCTTTATATGGTAATCCTCAGTGTTTAGTCAACACTTTAAGAACTCTGGTATGTTTTAATACATCTATTATGTCTAACTATACTACTTTAAAAGGAGTATCTGAAACACACACGATGACTCTACTAAGAAAAACTCATGCAGTACATTTCATTGGTGTCTACAGAAAACAGATAAGGTACAGAACAGTTGTCTGTAAACAGCGAGAGGATGTGGCATGCTCAGTGCTGTGCAGCAGCTGCCTTTTACAACAGATGCGCCGCCGTTGTGCTGCAGCGTGCCATTCCTCACTGAAATTCCAGCCTTCTGGCAAGGGTCCTGAAGTAAAACTCTCCTTTGAAGGCCCTTTATAAGATAGTTACGTGAAAATCCCTGTAAATTCTTAGTTAATTTCTTTTTAAATTGAAAACCAGTAATTTTCCAGCAACCATTTCTCTATTCACAGACATCTTGCTGTATTTCAGTAAGCGCTACTTGTTTTTATAGAAGTCCACATGGCTGGTGAACTCCAAAATTTTATCTCTGCGAGAAGCTCCCAAAAATTCTGTTTACTTGAAAATGCTTTACTGCCAAGTATAGCCATTGGCCCATTCTCTTCAGAACCTAACTCAGTTCCCAGTGTATCCACACAATTGTCTAGACTGGAGTGCTATCATTAACCTTTTCATTAGAAGTAAAATTAATGACCTGAAATCCCTGCGGTAGCAGTTCTTTCACCAGGGTCTCCAAGATCGGTTTTACCAATGTTGGAATGTCACTAACTTCAGGGAAAGTCCTAATTTACGTCACACTAAGTAGCAGTAAAGCACATCCTTTCTAATGACTGAACAATTTATTCTCTGTGAAGGGCTGGATTTCTGAACTCGCATTTGGTATTGACACTATGCTTATAGCTGGGTAACTTGTTACCTGCGGAATGGAAAACCACTACAGATTCTCAGCTAGCAGGAAAAAAAGCTACTTGAGTACTTTGGAGAGAATTTTGCAGTGCACTGCCAGAGGGCCTCCATCATGCTTTTTGGGTGAGACAGGCAGAAAGCAGTTTGGTGAGTTACAAGGACTCCTACACTCAACCTCTGAATGGCAGCAAAGGGTTTTGGCCAACCCGTTTAACAACAACCAAAAAGCCTGTGGCTAGGCAGCCATGAGCACTTACAAGCCTGGGCTCCTACTGAGGGAGATCAGCCACCACCAAGGCTGCAGCCCCCAAAGCCCAGGCTGCCTCTGGAGACAGGGTGGCTGCAGCAAACCACCTCGGTGTGCACCGCGACTCTCCGCCACCCTCCCGGCAGGATAAAAGGGATCCGAGTGCCTCATCTGCGGCTCTCCCTGCCTCGGCACCGCTAGCAGAAGTCGCGCCCCACCACTCACCGGCGGNGGCTGCCTGCGGTCACCTGAGCCCGGCCCCTCCGGCGGAGGAGGGCGCGGCGCGGCGCGGCGTTGCCGGGGTGACGGGACGAGCCTCAGCCGCAGCCGCAGCCGGGGGAGCTGAAGGAGGGAGCGGGCGCCGGGCGAGCGCTGCTCGGCGGCGAGCGGCCGGGGGCGGCCAGCGGGCCGCGGCGAGGCAGGTGGGTGCGTGGGAGATCCGGGCGGGCGCGATTCCCCCTTCCCCCCGGCTCGCAGCGTGCCTTGCCCTCCTCCTTCCCTCAGAGGGGCGCCCCTTCCGCGGGCAGGAGGGAGGCGCTGAGGCGAGGGTGCGCGGAGCGGAGCGGCCACGGAGGGAAAAGCGGCGGCGCCTCCGCTCCCCGGGGTTCCGCGCAGCTTCCTCCCGAGGCACCGGCCTGCCTGGGCGCTGACCCCAGAGTGCCCGCAGCCCCGCCGGGCACCGGCCCGCTCTGCCTTCCCGTGGCGCGTAGGGGCGGCGGGGGAGATGATGGGAACGACCCTCCGCGGAAAGCGCAGGCTGCGGGGGAGGAGGGAGAGGAGGCGGCGGGGGGGGCTCCGCTGAGTCCCTTCCTCTCCGGGATGGCTCCAGCTCTGCCGCTCTCTAACCGGCCCCGAGGCGTCCCACGGCCGGTACGAGGGGCACCGCGCAGCCACGGAGGGTCGCAGCTGGTGGCGCTGGGTTTTGCAGATCTCGACAGCCCGAGAGCATCTCACTCCTCCCCGCTCCCGAGTGCGGCCGACAAAAAGCCCTTGAAAGTCGTGCTTTCTTGTTCACAAGCTCTTCTCGTGTCTACTGCATAAATAAGCTGCTGTTCGCTTCAAACAATTTTGGAGCTGGAGTTGAAGGAACAGAAGCTAGTAACTTTTTCTCTTGGCTGGTAAGGGGTTGAAAAGCCACAATTATGGTTCTGTTGAAAAGCCTTTGATTGATTGACTTCCTTTTCTGATGTCTGTCTTCATTTGACCTGACCTTGGACTGAAAGTTTTACCTGATATTCTTGAAAAATCTTGATACTTAATACCTATTTACTGCTTTTAAGCTTACAGCTACCTGAAATGAATGCTTTTATCAAATTGACAAAGGAGTTCAATAGCATTTAGTGTAAGCAAAAATGGCATATTAATTCAAATGGTAGTTAGATTTGTTAACTACTGCGTAATCTCCTTCAAGCACACCTTCACCATTACACGTAAAGTAAGTTAGGTGGAAGCTTTTTTATCATATAAGCAAAGGTGGGGATTTTTTCTAGAAACAGAAGTAAACTTCTTTATTAGTTCAGTAAGAAGATATTTAAATTGTCAGTTAAGGAGGTAATAAATTACTTTTTCTCAGTTTCCACAACTTGCAGTTGCAATCGTAATAAAAGAGAACGCTGAGAATGAAGACGTTGCATGCTATCCAAAATGATGCTATCCAAAACCACTGAAGGGTGACTGGATAAATGTAACACGTTGGCATTGCACCATTGCAATAATTACAGTGTTAGTGCTTTATAATTTATGATTCTTAAAAATTACTTTGAAAAAAGATATACAAAGTATACTTTGGTATAAATGAAATACGAATCTAATATTGGCATTCTCATTTTGTTTTATTACTTATTCACATCTCTAAGTACAAATATGTACAAATGTAGTTCTATGCTGAGGTTTCATCTAGCAAACTAGTCTCCCAGAAGTTGAGATGACTGAGATGTATTAAAAAGGAGCAACATTTTTTACTGCAGTTTTGATGTTGAAGCAGAGAATTATTCATTATTTGTATGAATAGTCTCATGAACTTCAATGGGATTAGGAGTTCTTGTGTGAATCAGAGGTTCTGATCCTGTAAAAAGCTTTATTTAAGTGTAGGAAAAATGTCACCACATTGCACCTTTGTTATGGTGCTTCACTCTAGTTTCTAATTAATGATAGTCTGGATCTGTTGAAGAACATGGATGATAAACTATTTTACATAATTTTCCTGGCATGGATTTAGAGCATTGCTTGTAAGTAGCAAAACCAGGGATGAATTATGTAGTTCATTCTCAAGTTCTGCTTATTATACCCTTTTTGAGGCACTGGGGTATAATGCATTTTGTAAATGCTGTATATAATAGTGAAGACACTGTAGAGGTGCTTCCTTGTGGTGTTAAATTATCATCACCATTACTCCTGCCATGTCAGGTACTTCAGCTAACATAACTCAAAGCATATGGTACTCAGAAGGTGCACAAATATTTCCTGGCTACATGTAAAACTCCTTTCCCTCCTCCCTCAGCCCCTAAAATAGATATAAATATTTTCTATTACCAGCAATGTTGCAACTTTAATCTGCTATCTCTGTCTTTACAAGTCTATAAATAAATGCGTAGCTGCCTAATTTTGTGCAAATTCCATGTATGGCAATTTCTGAAAAATACAGATTTATTCAACACAGTATTTCATGTGATGAATGCTACCTAGCTGACAGTATTATTATTATTTTCCTACGTGGGCCCTTGGAGTGGCCCATGAGCAGTTGGAGCAGATGTGTTCAGACAAGATCTCATTTACTTCACAAAGCAGAAGAGTACAAGGGCTTTGGGCAATGTGTAAAGGGCAGGTACTCTAGAAGTATGAGACAGAATAACAATGTGTAGCTCTATAGCGGAGGTTCTTGTCCCTAACTTCTTCCCTTTGTCTTTATTACAGCAGCAGTGTAAGTACTTTCCCTTCTCTTGTTTCTTGCCCGTGGGGCACTGACTCTGCCAAAGCCATCTGCCACTCCTTGTCATTTTATTGCATGCAGTTGACAGCTGCAGGTGGGAAACAGAGTGGTTAGTAGGGAGCTGAGATCCTATTTGTTGGATATTAGAGACCTCTGTTGGCAAGATAAGATGATTATATTTTCATCCCTCTTTCTCATCCAGAACTTCTCAGAGTTCTCTTTGCCAATGTTACTGACAGCATGAAGAGTGGTTGTCAAGTATGAATGTCAAATCAAATAGGGGAAACTAATAAGACCTAGGAAAATTAAGTGAATTTGGAGTTGGGACCCTTCACCTCTCCTAAAGTTTCCCTTGGAAGATGGATGACGTTGACTTCAAATTTCTATGCTTATACGTATGAGAAACCTGCTAGTAGGCCATAATTTAATCATGCTGCCTTGAGTCTTGAGGTGATTTGTCGTTCATGGTGAAACTTTATTTTTTGGAGAGAAGGAAGAAATATTTTTCTGTCAGATTGACTTTGAAATAGAGTGATGGCTACTACCCAGGAGAGCAAGTAAACGTAGGAGTAAATTTTGGAGGACAGTGGATTCTAGGACCCTGGAAGGTTGGAAGTTCTTACTTCCACAATACATTTATTACATGTTCACAATTTTTTGTTTGATGTTGCCCTCTTTATACATAACGCATAGTAGGCCCCACACAACCTTAAAACTATGCAACCACATTTCTTAATGGAAGTTCTGTATCCTGAGTTCAGTACGTTACCAACAATGATTGCTTTTCAGCGAGTATTTTGGGTAAGCGCATTACTGTTAACCTAAAAAGATGCATTTGGAATGATTTACTAACCTCAGGAATATGTGTCCACAGTTCTCTTTCATTTAATAAATATGAGGATAATGCAACTCAGCATTGTAAATATCAGTATCCACATAAGAACAAATAATGCTTAAATGTATTGAACTTTGGTCTATTTGCCTCTATTTTAGAGGCAAAAAATTCTTTTAGTTACTTCTTACTAAAATGCATATGAGGCGAATGGCTTGTGTCCAACAGACATCAGTGTAATGCCACTTGATATAAAGAGAGAACAAATTTGCCCAATGGCAACCTATTATTAAGTGCTGCAGTGTCTGCTTTTTAAGCAGGGCTTGTAACTGAACTGGAGTCAGAAACAGGAAACAAGCAGCTGGCACAGTTATGTCTCCTTCGGGACTTGCTTTCAGTACAACGAGTTATTAATGTGCCTTAACCATTCCCATTGTTTTTATCAAAGTGTCATGAAAAGAAACCTTTTGCTTACACGTTCAACTTAATCATAAGTTATTTTTTATTGTACACCAGGTAATTTCTTTCTCATATGTTATAGCCAGTATATAGTCGTTGGGGTTTTTTTGGTAGGAACTGGGACAATAAGCACAATGATTGCATGATACAACACCTCAGGTGTTTATACATATCTTCTGAAATTATTGGGACATGTTTTGGTGCTACTAAACCTACTGAAGTGCACTGAATTTTAAGGCCCATAGACCTGCAAGCTTGTTTTGGAAGTTCTGATGATTATAAAGGACAAATTACCTAGAAGATATCTCGTATTACATCACAGACCTAAAGCCATGAGATTGCATCGTACACACAACGGTCAGTCTACAAATTTGAAGCACAGTAAAATGTGTGGGTGAGTTGGAGAAGTCTGTAATAGTTTGATGCCAATTCTCAAATATGTAATTTTGGAAATATACTCTGGGTTTTGGAAGTCCTGATGTTTGAAGGTGTTGGGTTTGGCCCGAGTATCAGAAGGCAGCAGATTTTCTTTTAAATAGAACATATTTCACAGGTGCAAGAAAATGTCCACACCTAAGTCAACAAAATGTGTTTTAGTACAGCATGTGTCTCCATGTGCTTTCTATGTTCTGAAAATCTTTGAGGTACATGCTGTAAGATCATCGTGTAACAGATATGGCGACTCCAAAAGCTGAGATACGAGTTGTCAGCCTGACTAGCAATATTTTTAATACTGCTTGTTATTCTGTACTGCTTTCTGTTAAGAGCTGGCATTTGGGGTTTTTTATCCATTTGTAACTCTAGAATATTACAAACATAAACACACATTGTTAGCTTTGTTTCAATATTGATTTAAATAAATTCTTTATACGCTAACTAACTTTTTTACCATATTAAGTCTTCCAGTTATTGCATATTGAAAAATTTATAGGATGAATGTGGCTTCAATACATAAAGCTAATATAGTTTTATTGCAGTAAGATAGCAAGTACTGAATCTGCTGGTCAGTTAATCAGGCTATTCTTCATTTTCAGTATTTTTCCATACTTCAGGTGACTTGCTCAGAAAAATAGAGACTTATGCCACAGCTCCATATTTTAGATCGTTAGGCTTGGTACTGCTCAGTGATATTGTTTGTATCGATAATTCTATATGAAATGACATAAAAATATACAGTTATTACGATATTCAATTTCTTTTTTGGTGTCACACATCTATTTTCACAAGCAAAAGTAAATCTTAAAATTTAAAATAAAACATACATTTAAATTTATAAATAATCCTATAGATAGCACAGTTCTAATGTAATTATGACTATGTTCCATTTTAAAAATAATAATATTAAGGAATATAAAGATTATAAATTGATATGACTTAGAATAATTACTTGACGTTCATTTCTAAGCAACTCAGTTACGTTTGCAGCTTTATTTCACTTGCACGCTTATGTAAAGTTTTGTTTCCTATAGCAATTTAGAAAGTATATAAAGTATTTAATTTTTTCACTGAATACCATCATATGAAATCAAGAAGTCAATGGGGATTTTTCTCCCAAATCCCTTTCGTTTCAACATGGTTATTTCAATTAATATTTAATCAGTTTGTATCATTTAGCTTTTAGACTTTCAGCTTTATTGTTTTGTCTTCTCTGAATCAAGTGAAGTCAAGTTTGTTTTGCAGGACTCATTTTCTGTCATATTGCATAGAGAGATGTTTGTTGTATTACTGTTCTTTTTTAATCTTTTCATAACATTAGGCCTCTTGAATGTCTGTAGCATTCAAAATGTATAAAAATTGAACAGCAGCAAGCTTAATTCTTTCCTGATACTCTTTTTTTCAAGGTTACTGAGGTGCAAAGTCTCAAAATTTGTCTTCTGCCTAATCTGATTTTCTTAGCAGATCTTCAATTACTAACCAGCCAGAAGATAAATTTATTAATGATGTATGGTTTTGATCCCTCTTGTTTCTTTCCAAACATAGATAAGAAACATTTCTTTAAGCTTCTGCATTCCCTTAACAGTATTTTTACTGTCTTTATCCACTGTTTCATCTTTGCTATTACTAGAAATTGTTTTGGACCTGTATGCTTTTGTTCTTATACACTTAATTTTCTTTGTAGCACTGTCTTCTTAGCACTGTCAGTTTCTCATGCCAAATCTGTGCCCTTAATAACTTCAAAGTTTGTTGGCTCTCACTTTCCATTTTTCCATTTGTTCCACAGTACTTTTTACATCAAACTGTTGTATTTGGGTCATACAGAATTCCTTGGGATTTCACCATTTCATGTTTCTCAGCTTTATTTGTGTATTTGTATTATTTAATGGTATGTCTTCCTTTTTACCTGTGTTGACATGCGTATAGTCTGGTAACTGTCATTGGCCTGTAGACCCAAGACTCTGTAGGCAATCCATCATTAAGTGAAAACTAACCATAGAAATGTAATCTTGGCTTTCCTGTAGAGTGCTGGCACACCTCTTTGCCTGTTCTGCTCTTCCTAGCAGGCTTTATCTCTTTCTACACATCAAAATACAATTTATCTTAAAATATAGCTATTGTGTCACTGAAGTACACTTTCTTCTTATTGATTAGAATTTGTTCATTAGGGTATTCATGCAATAAAATGTGAAATTCTCTGTTAATTATAGTTAATGCTCATTCTGGTTTTATGTTTTTTGAAGTGTATTATGCTTGTTATAGTTCTATATTGTAAAGTATTTTGCAACCATTCTTAACTTTTTTCTATACTACTTTCCTTTTGGGTTCCATCCTTTCATTTGTCAGTGCCTTCTACTCTTAAATGATAAAAATTACCTATCTTGTCTTTTAAAACATTATAATTAAACATCAGTCATTAACCTCTAAAGTAGGCCAAAAATGTTTTAAACATTATTTTTCACATCTAGCTGATAGCAATGACGTTATATTACAGTCATATAAGGTATGCAAATTAGGATCAAATTCAAATAGCATGTTATGTGGACTGGATTTATTTATTCTTTTCTTGGTATTGTTGCTGTATAATTTGGATTTCTGAACTAAAAGTCACACTTGTGTTTCCAGGTAACTGACAAAACCAAAACGTAAGAAACTGGGAATTAACACAAGGACTCAAATAAACAAATGGAAACTAAGCAGAGAAAAAATGTTCTGTTGGCCAAGCTCAATATTCTTAATGATTCTCGGGGTGCAGTTTGTTGATTTAATAATCAAAAAAACCTAATCCCAAATTAGATCTTCCTTTCCATGAGGGTTTCAAATAGTTACCCTTCATTTTTTTTATCATTTGTTTGTTACCACTTCTTAAAAAATAATTAAACAAGGCTTCATGGACTGTTCTTTCCTCTTTTTCTGAGATTACGATAAAAATTCTCTGAGGTAGCATGTGATTTGGTTATGCTGTTTGAAATGTCTTCTGTAATACCTTCTTTGCTTACCAGATTATAAACAATCATGTTAACATGTTTTAAGAAGTTAGTATTCCTTAGGTAGGCGGCAGAAACAGATTCTGTGTATGCCTCTAGCTTGTTGCAGAATAAGACAGAAGAGGTTATTGTAGCCACTACACAAACCCATTTACTCCTTGTTGCAACACATAAGGAACATTCTCATGATCAGCTATGTCTTGGCTGATAGGTGGCATGGTTAAAAAAATTCATTTTTGTCTGTTGATCATGTACTTAGTTGGGCATTCAACGAGGAAGCAAAATATGTTAGAAGATTTTAGATTTACAAATGTTGATCTCTAATCTAGATTGATAGCAGTCTCTTCTTTTTAGAATTAAAGCTACAGAAACTTTGTGTATATTGCCTTGTCATCGAAAAAAGAACATGATTTTTAAAGTGTATGTTTGTTGTTTAGCTTCCAGGATTCCATCTGAAATATTTTAATGTCGTTAACGGATACATATATTGACATGCTGAACGACATGAAGTATTACGGACATATGACTTCTGCAGTTTAAACAACATTGTGAAATATAATGATTTTTTCTTTTTTCCTTAATTTTTTTTTCTAGGGAGAAAGATTTAATTGTAAGAAATGGATGCTAAAGGATTACAAGGAGAAGATAAACTGAAGATGCTAATTATTTTACTAGCATATTTGGTAAGTTAATTTTTTTTCTTACTAAGATGAATGTTGAAAAAACTGTATTAGACTTAGGAATGGTTTCTTTCGTTTTATGCATTACTGCTAACACTAAAAGCCTTAAACACATATATGGAGACAATTACATATGCATTTTATCAGTTTAAAAGTGAGCTTGGTCAGCTGATTTGTATAATTTCTTGCTATTCCTCACATGCAATTAAAAACATTTTATCTTGTGAGCCTGTTCATGGAGGAAGGAATGGACTAGGATGGAAAATATAGGTGAATATAGTGCTATAAAGGTACTACTGCTTCACTTCAGGGAGACGGCAAGAATTCTAGGCGGTTTGCAGTGGCCATCTTTTACTACAGTATGCTAATATATCTAGTTTAAGAGTTTGGAGTATTCATTTTATCCACAGAATATAGCACAGCAGACAATTACATTGCCTATTAAGCATACTTCAACTCTGGCTTGCAGAGACAAGCTCTAGAACTAAGGATAATTACTGCTTCATAGCTATCAAAAAGGCTTTGGTCTTTCTGAAAAGACTAATACATAAAGTAAGAATTTAGTAGCAGTTGTGGAGAGCACTTTCTGTGATGGAAGCCTGTATGTAGGCATTTAATTTAAAATTCTATTGAGGGAGCTCACAGTGTTTGCTAATGTTCCTGGGTAGGATTCCAGTGATTATACTGAGACTTTGCATGGCTGATATTACTGCTTATGGTATTTCTCATAAACTTAGTTTCTGGTTTCGTCAGATAATGTACTTAAATGGTTTTGAAGGCAGAAATTGGATTCTGTTATTGGGCTTATTAAATATAAAGTGATAATGAAATTTAGCATAAATACTATTCATACAGGTTTGGGGCGCTTCTTAAATTTCCGAAAGGTTTGAATGACCTTTTAAAATCTCTGCGTATTTATGTTTAAAGGAATAGATTTTAGTTAATTTATTCAATTGTAATAGCATCATTAAAATTTTGAAGTCATAAATAAATGAAACACAGCAATATAATGTAATGGGACATAGCTTAGTGTCATGAAAAGTGTAGCTTTAGGAAGTGGTCATATATATTTTTCATAATGTTGAGTAAGGTGAGAGTTCATATAAATTATGTTATTCACAGATTAATTGATTAATTATATTTTAGTGAGTTTACTTTTTTTACTTTTTTTTTTTTTAGCTAAGTAGGGTAATTTGTGAGACTGGAGATTGCAGAGAGCAAGAATTTAGGGACCACGCTGGAAACTGTATCCTCTGCAAACAGTGTGGACCTGGAATGGAACTCTCAAAGGTAAGCAAATCATGCTTTCTTGAATTTACTTTGTTTCCAATAAATGCATTTACATATGTAGTTAAAATAACAGATCCCTGTATTTATATGGAGGTACTTTTTTATGATTTTGGCATTTGAACCTTTTACTAGTTCTTTTGTTTGTTTGTTTTTTTTTTTTTTAAGAATGTGTTGGGTTGGAAGGGACCTTTAAAGGTCATCTAGTCCAACTGCCCTGCAGTAAGCAGGGACATCTTCAACTAGATCAGATTGCTCAGAGCCTCATCAAGCCTGGCCTTGGATGTCTCCAGGGATGGTGCCTCCTGTTCCAGGGTTTGCTGGTTCTCTTTATATAAAATACTTAGTTCAGAAAATGATGATGCCATTAATAAAGTAGGCAGTATTATTAGAGGATCTTCATATGGGCTCTCAAATTAATTTTTTTTTTTTTAAAGGTAAGTTAGTGCTACAGAAAAGGGGGAAAAAACCTACAGGGAATTAAGGCTGAATAACCTCACTGAGTAGAGGAGAGTATGAAAAATGAATTTCAAACTAGTGATTGGTGCAGACCACTGAAATGGGGGGTGCTCGGTTTTTACAATGAGACTTTCAGAGTCAGTTCTGGATTTGAGGTGGGATTGCCACTATAGGCAATGTTTAAATATTTTCTCTACAACAGCTTGTTTTAAAGAATGGCTTATAATAAAAATAAGTTCATAAGCACATAAACACAGAATAAGATTCAAGTGAGAACTGACATATTTCCTTACAACAGCTGTGAGAGAGGGGATTGTTCTGTTTTCACTAGTTTAGCGGTTGGAGCTCTTTGTGTTGGGAAGCTAGATTAAAGTGAGGCTCAGTTTCTTCATTTTACAACTTATTAAAAATGCTATAAACCTAATCCATATTTTTATGCTGTGTAAAGTAATTGAGAAGGATGAGGTCAGAAAAAAGACATGGTAATATGTAGAAAGCACATAAAACCTCCTTGTTAATATCATGGAGAAGGAAAGATTGTTATCATCAGCCTTATGTAAATGGTTTTTTTCTTTTTGAACAACTGCATCTGTTCCAAAAGAAAATCCCCATAAAAGTTGTAAATAGCAGGTTTTTTTAGGAGTGCAGAAGTGAATCAATGGAGATGAATGGTGACTGAGTTTATGGACTGGGATTCAGCAGAGCTAGGAGTTAACTTGGCAAAGCTTCCAGCAAAATTCCAAGTCTGAATGCAAGTCATGAGGGGGATCTTAGCTGCTTTCAGCACAGAGAAAGTAGGTGCTGTGTATAAGCAAGAATAGATAACAATAAAGAAGATAGAGTTGAAACGAGAGGGAGTGAGGGAGGGATGTGGTGGGATTCACTAACTCGATCACCGGAGATTAAAGAGATAAGAGGCATGGGGAGACTGGATGTTTTGGGGGAGGTGTGTCATGCTAGAGGTGTGAGGATGGTCAGGCAAAAAATGGAAGGTGCAAGTTGGTATCATGAAAGGTGAGCAGACTTGTCAAGCCCCATGCATAAGCTACTATACCTAGCCATTGTGAGAGTGTGAAACTGTGGCCCCGGCATAACTGGGCAGTCTGATGGATACATGATAGGTGGGGCCATAAAGCCAGAGAGAAGTAGCTGCCCTGCCCAGGGTCTTTGCAAAGGACAAGCTCTGTTTTGTACTCTTACTGGTGGTGTAGAAAGGATGATAAAGGTAGGATTTAGCATATTATTTAGGAGGAGTGAAATTTAATTTTCAGGGTTGCTTTTGTAGGCAAGTAGGTTATGTAGATCCAAGTGGGAATCTGAAATGTTATTTTTGAAAAAATTTTTAACATGAAACATTATGAAGTCTGGTGTGTATGTGTGTTTAAACAACAGAGAAAAAGAAGCTTTCAGTTTGTGCCCTCAGATTTCTTACTATATTCAGTTCTGCAAAAAGCACAAGTATTGTGGTTTGTGGGTAGTTTGAAGAGATTTACTGAAATTGAGTGACACATTTTCCCAGTCTCTCCACCCCCTGGAGCCAGTGTTCAGTGCGTTAACAGAAAACCTAAGTTTCACACTTCCCTGAAGATTGCTTTCTATGTTAGGCAGTGTTAGTTAAGGTTTAGTCATACAAACAATGCTGTTAAGTGGAGATTTGTGGATGACTAACGGTATGGATGTGGTTTTGTTTGGATATTTTATTTTTTTTCAGATTGACCTTAAATTTGAGGACTGAAAGGTTCTGGGAGATGTTTTAATTCATAAAGGCACTTGTAAATGTGGCACTTCTTACCAGTGGTCCTACTATAGCAGTATGATATGCATTGATGTTACTGATCTAGGTGACAGATAGAAAACAAAAGCATAAAAACTAAAATGCCTTCAGTATTTACAGCTTTCTTTCAATTTAGTAAAGAATTGCTAAACTAAAATAGAAAGGTCGTAACTTGAATAGTGTACTATTGCAAACTGTGCTTTTACTTCAACTGTTTTTGTTTAAACTCTGATAGTCCTGATTTTAGGACTAGTTTTTTTCTGAAAATATGAATGCTTAATTAATTTCAATGTGTAAGCTATTACATCTCCCAGACATGAATAGGCTTTCAACTGCTATTTTTTTTGCTGCTGCAGTAGAACTGAAATAACTAAAGAGATTTTTCTCAAACCTAAATGTGAGAGGAAGCATCATTTCCTTTATAAATAGAGGTACAATTTTCTGTGAATCATAGCGAAGGATGTGATGCTGTGGCTGTTACTGAAAGGCAGTTGAGCATAGTCTTGCTGAACTACAGCTTGAAGCAACAAAGTATGTTAAGTCAAAGGTCAGAACGCAAAGGGAAAAGGGATTTAATGATATACTTGGAGTAATTTGCAGCACAGGGGGAGTTTTGTTTGCTTGGTTATTTTACATATGAGAAAGCAGTGATGTAATTATGCTCTGGTTTAACAACAGTTTCTTAATAACAAATAATGTGTTTGTTTTCCTATCAAATATTTAGTGCTTATGGATAAAACTAGATATGCTGCTGGGTGTGCGAGCATGACTGTATTGTCTAAGTATATAGTAAAATACACTGTTACCAGTGGGGGGGGTTGTTCGGTGT
>VXBO01013376.1:281610-295450 GCA_013400135.1 Rhinoptilus africanus | reverse complement strand
CTTGGCAAAAAATGACAGTCATATGAAGAATTATTTTAAAGGCTCATTTTCTGGTTAGTAAATGATTTTATTAATACATTTCATCAGTTCCATCACTATCATTGCAAAGTTACCTCATATGACCAGTCACTTGAGGACAAACGTTCGTGTAATACCACATGTTTAGAGAGTCTTGATTCAACTTCTGGTGTTGTCATACTAATTTTAATTTCTGGTTTGTGTTAATGCCAAAAGAAAGCCAGTCTTCTTAGACCCTCTGCCTACTATCTGGTAGGCCTCAGTGAGTACGAATTCTTTCCTGACACCCAAAGGAGGTAATATGTTGATGCCTTTAAAAATAACTTTTGTATTAAGGTTACAGTGAGAGAGAACAATATAGATAAATATCTATATATTAAGAAGGCAATGAGTAATCAGTTTCTCTCTTTGTTTTTGGCCACTGAGAGGATCAGAATCTCTTTAATAGGAGGGACCGTCTTTATTCTGCAATAGAAGCCTTTTTACTACTTCTTCCAAGGCTGTTAATGGTCTACATCCTATCAAGTTTTTAACTCAATAAAAGGATTGAATTATTCTTGTTTCATTTATTGCTGTCTGCTTTATAATATGAAAAATAAATTAGATTCAACACAATCTTGTGGAAAACCTTGGATTTACTTGTTTGCTTCTGTAACTGTGAGGTTATGTTCTGTGTTGGGTTTTTTTTCCCTATGCCAGAAACAATTGTTTATAGGAAGAATGAATTGTCAAGTTCCTGAAATGCTTCATGCTACTTTAATAAGGATACATTGTTTCTTATAAACATTCTTTATTTTTTAATTGTTCTAAATTAAAAAACAACTGAGTATGTTCTGTTGTGCATTAAAATCATACTTTTAAATAGCTTTATATTGTATTAAATTTAATGAAATAAGGATTCTTCAGCATTTCATATATTGCTTAGATAGCCTTTTTTCAAATGAGCCAAACTTCCTTGTTATGCTTGCATTCTAGTTTTAGTGTTTTTTGGGGAATAAATTTACAAAACCAGATTCTCAGACAGTATCTTTAATAGCAGAATTTTTTATAAATGTGGCTCCTGTCCACTTCTCTTACAGTTTGAGAAAATTTCATTATATACCTCTGAATCATAATAATTTAATTTTTATTAAAGATGGCAACATTAAAAACCAGTAAATCAGATTTCTATAAAAAGAGTAAGTCAAGTTTCAGTGTTTGCAGCAGTAACTCCTGCCCAAGTATGACGTAAGCCTAGAAAGTAAATTAAAATTTTTTCAACTATTTTTGTAGTGTCTACAACGTATCTTACAATTGTTTAGAGAAAGTATGTTCTTCATAGAAAACACTATGAGGTTTAATGCCAAGAATGAAATGCTGATCTTGACTTACTGGAGCGAATCGCTTCAAATTCAATGAGTTGGAGAAGGTATTTCCAGACAGAGTTTGAACCCAAACAGGCAATTTCATACATACATTTATTTGAATCCTCCCAATTGATCAAATAAAGTATTACAGTCTTCATTTGTTTTTACTCTCTTTTTGTCTACAAAAAGAGAAATTTAGTGAAATCTGAAGTGCAACAGTATTATTCTGATCTAGGATAGCTAATGCATAAATTCATTTTATGCAGGTTTTCCTCTGTTCTTGTTTTTCCCTTTTTCTAAGAACGCATTCAAACATGAATTCTACTCTCTGGCACAAAGACAGGGAAGAAGAAATTACCTCCCTTTTTATCTTTCCGCTTTGTAGTTAGTGATTCACGTGCTTATTTCTATCTTTTACAAAATTACAAATTTTGTTTTTTAAAAGATAGTGAAAGAATGGTTACCAAGTCTTCTGAAATAACTCAGAATTTTTTAGTTTATAGTGATGTGGCTTTTGTAATTGAGCCTAAACTTGGATTCTAAATTGGGCTATTAAGAAACTAGTACTAATTTTAAGTGGGCAACCGACAGCCCTATGGAGAAGAGCAATTTCTCTGGCAGAGATAAATGCAGATTAGAGACTTCTTTTGTGCTCTAATCTCATGGCTGGCTGTGACAAAACCTTTGACTAAATAACGTAAGTGTTAAAAATTGCTTGGTTTTCGTATTTCTGGTGACAAGTTGTGAGAATTGGCAAGTATTAACAGTTTTTACAGAATAAATAATAAAAAGTTTAAAATCATTTAAATGTTTTTTTATTTACACACTAACCAACCATTAAAATCTTAAATAAAGGAAATCCTTCCATGATTACTGTATGTCACTGGTTTTCAGAAGGCTTTTGCTCGAATTTCGTGTGTTGATTCTTGAGGTCTCTAACATAACCTGTCTCAGTTTAGGAGAGTGTACATGCCTTCCTCAGAGCAGCCTAGGAAGCCATTCTTACAATAGTAGGCAAATGAACTGAAATCTGTTTGAGTTTTACTTATAAAATAGGTGGAAATATCTCAGTTTTAAATCTAAGTCAAAAACATGATTCTTCAAGAAAGTATAAGTAATGATGTGTGAAAGCAAGCTTTTTCCACCTAATGCTGAAAATGTTTGCCGTTTGTTTCAGTAATGGATATATTTTGATAGTTAAGATGTTTAAGACTGCATTACTTGAAGTTAAATGAAGGCAGACCATTAGGTGTATGGAGCACGTTCTCAGTGACCAGAGGACTAAGTTCTAATTCTCTGCCTTCCTTATCCTTCTTTCTTTCCACTGTGAAACAGAAAGTCAAATATTAGTGCAGCTAACTCTTATATTACAGATGAAAAGGAAAAGTTTAAATGTCCTGTTTCAATGAATTAATTGTCCTGTGAGGTGTGTGGCAATCTTTTGTTTGCTCAAGAACATTACCATAAGGGCACAAAGGCTCACAGCCCCCTACCTGGACTAAAGGCTCATGTTAAAGCTGAGACATGGATGAAGTTCTTTCAGCACTAGTAGCAGTTGATTATTACCCAGTTAGCTATAAATCTAAATACTTGCTTTTATCTTCTTTCTTTCTGTAGACATTTTAAAACAGATCTGGTTTAAATATTTACTCATGAAAAAATGAGTTTGTGAATTGCTAGAGGCAAAGTTGAAAGGATTCTATAATGAACAAGTAAAGAGAGTATTAGAGGCCAGGAGAATTGCTATCACCTTTGTGTAAACTTTAAAGGGGACACAATGACTTATGTGTGTTTTTAGGATGTCAGAAAATTAAATACACAATGATATAGTTATATTTTAATTTGCTTAGTTCAGGTAAATAAACTGTAAATACCAATCCTATATATAGGGTCAGCATCTAAACATTAGATAAGAAATGAAAGCATGTTTTTAAAATGACTATTTGTGTTCACTTTGTAAACTGAAGACATTTTTCTCACCTGAAGACATATTTTTCTCAACTGAATTACAGAAAAGGAGTCCTTTGAACTGGGAACTAGGTTGAAAACCCAATCAATCAAAGATGTAATTTCTGAAATGGAAGATAGCGTAGACTGTCTCAAACTAGGATCTGCACAGATGTAGATACAGTTCAATGATTCTTTCTTCTTGGCACCAATTTAGGCTTTCAGAGTTCACTCTCCTGTCTGCTGAGGCCAGTGTTGTGCTGCCCCAATGGTTATGCTTCAACTGTTAATGAAACTCTTCAGTAAACTAGATTGTGAATCCATCCATGATATTAAGAAAGTTAAAATAATCCCATCTTAAGGTTATTTTTAAAATGATGAGTTTGTTAACCCTGAAACATTTGTGGTGGTACAAGTGAAGGAGGAATGTGGGAAAGGCTGGGATAAGAAGCAGAAGGGTTTCCAAAGACCCCATCCCATTGCTGTCTTTGAGCAAGCATTATGTTTTCATCTGGTCTATCTCAGCAAATAAACAAAAAAGATTAGAAACCATACTCCTTATCTTCTTTTGGTCATAAGAAGATGGCAGATGAAAATTAAAGCGATAGAATTATTTTATCAACTTGGCTATATTAGCTATTCCTACAAGTGTTTCCTGTTGTATTATTCAATTCACAATGCGGAACAGCATCAGAGTCACCAGAATCCTTAGCCTCTGGGCAGGCTTCCTACTAAGCAGAAGAAGCTGTGACACTGAACTTTTTCAAGCTGTATTAAAAAAAATAGTTCTTAGCACTTCCACATTACTGTTCCTTTCTGGACCAGTCTACAGTCAGTGGTGTTCCCCTGTTGTCTGTAAATTCAGTCTAGAATTTAGCTGTACAAACAGTTCAATTGGAATAAATTGTGAGAGTCAAGGAAATGAACCTAGGCACCAATAGCACTTTACAGCCACCACCAAAGGAGCAGCCTTGTCCTCTCTTTTTTTTCTTTGTTATTATCTGCACTATTATATTTTCTTTTAAAAATATGTTTTTACACAGTAAAAAATTGCACAGTGTGTCCAGCCAAAGTCAATTCTTCCTTCTCCTGGACTACTTCTGCTTGTCTTCATGGCACAAAGCAAAGAACATGGAGAGTTTGGGGGAATAAGGATGGGGGCGGGATACTGTTCTGTGTGGAGCTTGGGAAACTAGCCTCTACATGTTCCAGGAAGTAAACGCATTCTTTGCTTCAATGAAGCAGAAATGTTTTGTTGAATAAGTCACAGCAGTGGAAATGTCTACAGTTTGATTGTAACATCGTGTGCCTTTGAAATAAACCTGCACTCAGGTCTAAAATTGCTACTATTTTTCCATGAGACATGTTTTGAGATCATGATTTCAGTGATAGTGGTTTCAAATATAAAGAATATCTCAAACTAAAAAATGAACAGTTTTTACTAAGATCAGGAACAAAAGTACAGACTGCAGCTTCTTGGTACAAAATACATACAGCAGATCATAGTGAAAACATCACATTTTCATGTGAGGCATCTGTATCTTACTTGCTTTAAATTTTGTTTCGTTACGGAACTTCTACAGTGCTGACTACCTCCACTAAGACTGATCACAAAGCTCCATTTACAGTTTTCTTCTGTAGGTTTGTTTGGGTTTGTTTTGTAGTTTCCTTCTGTATATTTACAGAATTGTTTTTCAGAGAGTTAAATGCAAGTGTCCTAAACTGCAGCTGAGTCTCACTCCTTAAATCTACAAGGTATGTTGTTTCACTAATGAAAGGTGCTATTTAAGGGATAAAATATGGTGGTATTTCCTTCTTCGTGGTGTTAAAAGTAGCTAGTACAGGAAAAGTAGGACTTGGGATAAATCTACTTATTTACATTTACAAGATTAGGATCTGGGATTTTGTAAACTTTCATGTGAGAGTAATGGATATTTGGGGTATGCAAGGGCTATACTTCAGAACAAAGAAGATAAAACCCTAGAAATTACAGTCTGCAGAGGAGTATATTAGGGTGACAAAACACATGATTAAAAGTAAGGGCGGAGCTGAGAGCTTGCTGGTTACATATTTATTCTCTAAAATACTTTTCCTAGTAGTAAAAGAGAAAAATTCCCACTGTCTCATCTTTGCTGGAGTTTTTTACATTATTTGATTAAACATAAATATAGCATTTTAACTATTTTTGGATGACATTCAATTCCACGTTAGTTCCTCTGTTTGCTTAGTGGAATTTTAAATTACTCATACCACTTTCTTCTTTCTGTTTACAGAATTTTGTGATTTGAAAGCTCTCGGAATCCAGATAATGTTTTTCCAGCTATTAAGTTTTTCTGTAATTTTTATTTGGTTGCTTTATACAGTAAACTTTGTATTACTAATGCAAAGCAGCCTTTGAAGGTAGACTGTTTATGTGCATGAGACAACAGGCAGCTGAAAGTATATAACAAGTGAAACAATTATTAATTATTTGGTTTATTTCAACATATATATCTGTCTTATTTTGGTATTTTTTCTGATTTGGGGCTACCTCACAGGATCTCTCATAATCCTCTTTGCCATGTTGGACACTGTAATAGAAAGCAGCTGGAATATTGTATGAACCTTTCACAAAAGTCATAAGCAGTGACAGGTAATTCAGGTACAGCTAATAGCATCACTAGCTTATAAATATCAGTACTGTTTTATTAGAGAGACAGTAGCTTTCCATTATCTCATAACTGAAATGTACACTTTTGTAAAAATGTAATAAGTCAGTCTGATATTTTCCATATGTGACCTGATGGTAGAGTAACTTATCTTCAGGAAGTCTGAAATAAATTTGACTAGGTGTTTCAGAGAGATGAGAATTGCTATTCATGTCTTATAAAGTTTTATTACAATTTTATTTCTTTCACTCATCATAGATCAGAGAGTTAACCTAGAAAACCTAAATGTTTTCAGTTCCTTGTTCTTGATAATTGTGATGCTTCTGACCCATTGGGGAATGACTTAATAGTCAAACAGCTTCTTTTCTTCCTGTTCTGAATGTACTTTACATGCTGGGCTCCCCTCCTAAACCAAAAAGTTACGAACAAAGAGGGGCAGTTTTTTCCTTCTTTTAGTAACAGAGATGTTACAACTAGAATTATTTATAATAGTTCTGAAATGTTACTGTTTAGATTTAGATTTATTGCGTAGTTTAATCATGTTCCAAAACTTGCTCCTTGCCTAGCTCAGAGAATGGCTTTTTTTTGCATATACATTGCCAACTTACTGTCACTAATTCCTGTTGTCTGTACCTCTCGTTTCTGTGCTTGTACCTGTGGAAGTACTTCATTATGTAGCTTGTTATTACTAAATCGGAATTACAGTTATTAGACAGAACTGGTTAGAAGGATTTCCCCTCATTTTTATCCACCACCCCCTCTACTTCTACTCCTCCTCCAAAACCAAAAAACCTGCAGAGTGCGCCAAAATATAATAGGAACGAAAAAAAAAAATCGGAATTTTCCATGGAAGAAAATTTAGCTTAAAAGTATTGAAATGACATTGCAAGGAGGTACCACTCCCAAACCCAACAGAATTTCTTTGTAGCCAGTGAGACACTTTACCAAGGAATCAAAATTTGGAAACCAAAACTCCCAGGGCTTCCAGTCAGTCTGAACTGTTAGACTTCTGTCCGCTTTCTTGCACCATCCTTAAATGTTTTCTTACATGCAGTTTACTTTTTACAGAAGAAAATTTGTTCTATCTGAAAGATTTCCAATCACATGCAATATAGCTTAGCACTGCAAAACTGTAGGTGTGAGGGCTGTTCTAATCATAGAATCGTACAAATCTAATGAATTGATTCGCTTACTAGTAACTTCTGTAGAACAGCAGTACTCAGTGTAGCATGTGTGCTCTGCTATGACAGATTTATCATTTGAGTCTGTAGTAAAAGAATAGTAACCTGAACCACTTCAGCAATTCNAGGCAGCCTTGGCTTTCCTCGTTTCATCCCTGCACGCTCTGGCGGCATTCTTATAGTCCTCCCAAGGGATTAGGCCATTCTTCCACTTAGTATAAACTTCCTTTTTCCATTTGAGCTTGTTGAGAAGCTCCCTGCTTAGCCAGGCAGGCCCCCTGCATCCCTTGGCCGATTTCTTGCTCTTAGGGATGCACCGATCTTGAGCTTGGAGGAAGTGGTCCTTGAACACCAGCCAGCTCTCGTGAGCCCCTTTGCCTTCCAGTGCCCTATCCCACGAGATCTCCCCAAGCAGCTTCCTGAAGAGATCAAAGTCTGCCCTCCTGAAGTCCAGGGTTGTGACCCTACTTGCTGCTTTGTGTGCAGCACCCGTGATCCTGAACTCTATTTTTTCATGATCACTACAGCCCAGGGTGCCCCCAACCCTAATGTCCTCCACTAGTCCCTCTGCATTTGTTAATACTAGGTCCAGGAGTGCTCCCCTCCTTGTTAGAAATTTCATGATCTTCATTGAAGCTCTTACAACGACAGCAAGCAGGGTCACTTATTTTGTGCCTGCTACCTCAAATCTAATTCTTTGCACAGTGAAATTTTATTTCATTAAGTGAATTTCAAGTAACCCAGTTCAAGCTACAAACTAAAAGAACTAAGCTGGTAGTGAATGCTTTAGAAATATGCTTAGTATAGAGCATTAGCCTTGTCAAGTATTTAGAAGTACTTAAGGCTTAAATACCCAAATAGGCCCAGGATCCTGATTACAAAATTGCATCACCAATGTCCTGCTTGACAGCTACCAAACTGTGCAAATGCTTAAAAGCCCAAGGGACCTACAACCGTTCATGGACAGCGGACTCCAAGAATATTTCACTAATTCTGAGTCCAGGTGGCTTGGACACAATGCAGCTTTAGGTTAGGCCAAAAGGCTTGTGGTTCACCTGCTTTTCTCAGTGGTCTTGGTAAGTGCGTAATTGGAGAATACAGACCCCAGTCAGTCCAAGAGGTAATGAAATTGGGAATTAAGGAGGCACTTACGAAGTTCTCCATACTCTTCAGTGGTTGTCCCAAAACTTTTGCGAGACTGAACAGCTGTGTGCCCAATTGGCACCGAAACAATCAGTCTGTCACCAGTCTCGGGGCAATCTGTTGTATGGTGTCATCTGATGCCAGACGGGGCAGAGCAGGTTGGGATATTGGCTGGAAGTCCTTTTCCTCTTAACTTCTTTGAGTCCAGAATTCTCTCTTATCATGTTGACTAACTGTATATTGGCTTCTTGTGCTTACTCTTTGATTCTTACATCACAAGTAGGTTCCTCGCACTGTGTATGCAGCCTAGATGGTACAGTGCTCAACACTGTAGGGCCTGCACCTCTTTTGTGATTCTAGTGTCATGCTTTACCAAATTAATAAGCCTGAATATAGCTCAACTGTTCTAAGATATCTTCTTAAGATAATGACGTTGTTCATAATTCTCCTATTCTGACTGCAACTGCAAGTGATGCTTAAATAATAAATTCCAATTTATATACTCATGGCTTTTCAAAGAGAGGGGGAAAGCATATCTGCTGTCTTTGCTGTTTGGATATGCTGATTGAAGCATACCAATAAGACCATTCTTTTTGTTCAATAGAAATTTGTTCAAATAGTTAAGAATTTGAGTTGTATTTTTGAAGTAAAGCTTAAGCTGTAAATTAGTGAATTTCAATTTAAATTATTATCTGACTAATCAACTAAACTTTCCTCCTTACTTCCTGCTTTATGTGTTTGTGTGAAGTACAGGTGACTAGGTCAGACTTTCTATTTCAATTATTCTGCTGTTTAATCTTGAATAATGGGCAGTCCTCTGTTTTGCTTCTCGCTACCTTTGTATTTCTAGAAGTGTTAAGACTGACCAGCAAATCCTAGAGGAAGTCGGCTGGTAACATCCAATGGAAACCTAAAAAGCTGAATATGGCTCTGTAAAGGCTCTGCAAAATTTAGCAAAAATCAATGTATATATATATATAAAAAGGTAAGAAAAACGTAACCAGGCAAAAAGTTTCCCTCTGAACTTCCCCCAACCCCCCCCCCCCAAAAAAAAACCCTACTGTGATCGACAGGAAGGGTAGTATGCTACAGTTTTCCAGAAACTGGTTTATGAGTAATGGTATGAAATTTGGTAATTGTAGGTTAAAGTGGAGCATCAGGAATACATTCTAAAATACAGTTTATTGAACGGAAAACATTTAATGCATGGCTTCATGCGCTATAGTGAGTAATCCTCTACATCAGGGAATGAATCTGCACAAAAGAATCATTAAAAGATATTTCTGCTATATTAACTAGTATGGGTTTTGTACCTTTTCATTCAGAAAAGTATTGTCTTTTTTTCTTTCCTAGATTATAATTGTGTTTGTACCTCTGTAACGAAAATACTTTCTGAGCAGCTTTAAAAACACAAAATATCCTTGATATACAAATAAACCTTTCTCTGGAATATGCAAGATCAAGGTACAATTAAGGAGCATAGGCTTTGCAGTAGCAGTGCAAAGACAAACCAAATTTGGATTTAATGCATACTTGATAGTATTTCTTTCTGGAGGCTCTACAGAAGGATGTGCTTTGACTCCCCATTTTCTTTGTGTCATTTTTCAAGGAAGTTGTTAAACCTTTTCTTTTATTATGTATGGAAATTATAGTGTGTGATTTTTCTTCTGGAAAAATGTAGTTTGTTAAGTTGATTACATGTATGTTGCCATAATTAAGGCTGTGTGAGATGGATTGTGAAACTTTCTTCTGGATCAAAATGTAGATAGAAAGTTCCACAGGGAAGAGGTTTTTGTATGTGAAATCTGTCTGATTGAGGTGTTACTTAATGGAAGAAGGAAGCCCAAACTAATACACCAATAGTGCAAATCATCCATCTTTCAGTAAATAAACAATATCGTAACCTCATGTCATCCTGGTAAAAGTAAAGGTTATGTCTTTTATGTGGGTCTGAAAATAATACTCTTTCCTTTGATTCAAGAGCAGTCATATGTATACACTTTATGCAAAATGCTGTTGGTGCTACTAAGTGATAAATAAGGTGGTACTCATTTTATCTCAACATGCCAATTAAGACATTTGTACTTTTTAAGGATTCACAGTTCGCTGTCTCTCTGATGGTAGAGACTCACGAATATCACTACTTCTGTTGCCAGCTGATGAATGAAGGAATGCTGTAGCTCTTCCAACAGAGCAAAAATACCAAACCAAAACAACCCCTTCTAGTTCTTTCCTGGTGTTACTTTGTGCAAGCTTTGTGATTTAACGTAGGTGGGATGCTGCCATAAAGTTTCTTCTCTCAGAATTGAAGGCCTTGTATCCCATCCTTGTGCTGGTTGACCCTCACAGACTGCCTGAGGCTATAGAAGGCTATCAGTAGGAAGTGCTTTCTTGCTAACAGTCAAACATTTCCTGTCATTCTGCATCCGTATCGTTTAAGTTCTAGATTTATCTGGATTGAGATGAATTGGGTTTGTTGACTGAACACCGATCAGAGTGTTTGGTGATAACCATTGAGCATGTGGATTGTTTCTTTAATGCCTGCATCATGCTAGTCTCTGGATCTGCAAAAGAATTTTCCTTCCTGGCAGTTTAGCATTCTCTGGGGGGGAAACTCCTTTTTCCTTCCTGGCCACTGAAGGCCAGGTTTCTGAGAACATAGAATTTGTCTTTAATTGTTCTTAACTATGATGTGTTTGAAACATAAGGAATGTTGCCAGTGCCCCGTATGTGTGACAGTTGTCATTTCTGTCTGCTAAAAATAATTTCAGAACTGTAAATTCAAGTGTTATTGCAAACTGCATTATGTTTTAAAGATCCAACTTCTTAAGATCCATAGTAAGATTAGAATTGTGTCTTTTCCAGTCTGATTTCCTAACTGAATGCAGTATATATACAATAATGTCATTTATTATCTCTTTTAAATCCTTTTGACCCTGATAACTAATTTCTGTCCATGCTGACAGAGTAACAGAGACCTCAGACAAGGAATTTTCTGATTTTATAAAAAACAAGTGATCTAGTTGTGAATAGAGAGCTACATTAGTGCACTCACTGAGAAGGTTGTAGCATAAGCTCCTACTGCTTTCTTCAACAACGTAAAATCTACTTACAGGAAAATAATGTAACAAAAATGGTAATTTCTGGACCTCTTGAAGGTGTTCGTTTATTGTGATTGTGGAGGGGAACAAGAAAATTTGAATACAAGAACCTTTGCTTCCTGAAGTAATCTACTCCAATATAAAATACAGAAGATTACAATTAGCAGTCCCTACTTAAAAGCTGTTAGCAATATAATTATTAAATTATTTTCAGAGTAAGCAGATGTAATGTAAATGGCTTCCATCGTACAGTGGAAATCAGAGAATAAATTATGAATGGAAATACTGTTTTGAAACACTATTTTTTTATAATCTCTGAAAATTTAATACTTAAAATATGTATGATCATAATCCAGTAAAGTTTTAAGCAGGTGGTTATGAATTTATCAGCTTATGAAGTTGAGGTGATAATTGACAAAGCTCAATTGCACTGAAAGGCATTGGTTTTCTGGTTTCAGCATGAGAATTGCACTAATTATGTGCGGTCCATTTTTATCTACTAAAGCACATATTAGTGCATTTCAGAGAGAGCACAAAATACTAACGTAAATCTCTTTGAAAATACATTCCTCATTGCTTACTATAATATGATGAAAAATGTATAGCTTGAGATGAAAATAGAAATGTCAACTTACAATTTTAGAATAAAATCAATTAAATTTCATCTATTTCATGGATTCACATCATGATCTCATGCAGCTGTTGGTAGGAGTTTACATAAGTGGTGCCCATCTGGCATTCAGACGGTTATATTGAATCAGTACACAGTAACGTATGGGGCAGATTTCGCATCTTTGTTCTAACTCACAGCTGGCAACCCTGTCTGCTAATCCCAGTGAAAGCTCCAGTTTGAAATACAAAACTACTTTTGAACTTGCATATCCTTCCCCACAGATGTCTGGAGCCTTTCTGATGTGTTTCTTTTATGTTTCCTTTTAAATCAGGGAGTGAATTGTTGCATTAAGAGTGATGTTAGGAGTTTATTGTCTGAAAATGCAATGAATCCTTAAATAACCATTTATAGCATGTTTTATATAACAAAAGAAAGCTGAGAGTGACCAAAATAGTTAGTTTTGCATGGTTTTGTGTAGTAAAAATTCGCTGTAGTGACCTCACTTTATTATTAGGTTAAAAAATTCCTTAGTGTATAGAATTATGAAGTTTGCAACTACAGTATTTACTTCTAGTTTGTTCATCTAAAATATGAACTAGCAGTTTGCAGGCATATTTAGTTTTGTTTCTTGACACTGTTAAGTACAGTTAGAAAATGAAATTCTCAACTGCAGAGTATGAGAATTTCAATATGTTTTTTCAAACCAGTTTACCATACTTTTGTTTCTAGTAGTAACTTGTGCAACCTTTCATCTTATGAGTCAATCCTATAATTAGTATCCTTCTTTGCCAGAGGCATACTGCATGTTTGTTTTAGGTACAGAATGTCTGCAAGAAATTTAACTTAATCATTACTTTTTAATGTAAGAGCTGGTTAGCTCAATTACACTAGATTAAAGTGAACTTGAAGTTCCTGAGTTACAGAGAAGGGGCTAATCGTTGACCTGTACTGAATAAGTACTATTTCCTATGGTTTTTTTTCTTATGTGTGCTTAGCAATGTGCCTACCCCTTTAGCCCAATCTTGCAGCGGTTATAAGCTATTATCTGTTTGTTGTATGGAGTGGGTTTACAAGGTTCTTTTTAACTTGGCCATTAGGTTGATCAAAACTATTCCAGTATTGCATACATTGCAGTAAAGCTGCAAAACATTTTTTCAGCTAATTTTTACTTTATTGTGTTTAGCGGTAATCTGAAAAAAATAAGTAGTAGTTACAGCTTTTCAGTAACTTTTTTAAGATTTTTTTTTTAGACAATTTCTACTTACAGAAGCAGTAGACTGTTTTAAATACATGAATTTAATAACATGCTTTTAAGCTATGTTCAGACTGAAAATGCTGGTTTAAATTTATCTCTTATAATGACCCAGCTAATTCTGGAAATGGTTGCATTAGCACCACTTCGACAAGACTTAGTTTTGGTGCCTACTGTATAAATACATGCTGACTGCTATGGATTTTGGGTACAGAGAGTCCAAATTCCAACTGACCTGCGAGTATAAAATACTGTTAAAGAAACCCATGATAGTGTGTTGGGTTTTTTTACTCTGCTTTGTACTAGTAGATGCTATTGGCTCTGTTGCTTGGCTACAAAATGCATAGGCTGCATTTCCCTTAAATTTCTTGTTTAAAAAAAGAACCAAAAAACCAACAGAACACAGGGAATCCATGTAGGTTGAAACTTTCCATATTGCCAACTCTCTATTAATAAGAAAATAATTGAAAAGCAAAAGAACATTGAAATATTTCTCCAGAGGAATGGAATGACCTGGAAGACTGGAATGTATTTGAAATAGGATAAAATGCAGTACGAGCCTTAAAACATGCACTAAGGGCCTCAGCAATT